>OX595842.1:9751257-10031912 GCA_951392215.1 Epirrita christyi | reverse complement strand
GGCGGTCTTATCGCTAAGCAGCAATCTCTACCATCTACCCTTAGGCATCTACAACTATTTCGTAGCCACTTGAAATTAAACAAGCTGCAAACATTTCAACGCTTAATTAAATATATTTGCGTAATTATTGTTCTTTCTATAATATAGAAGCCATGAACATGAGCTATATAAAATTTAAATCATGCATATATCCTACAAACTGATTTCCCAAGAAGATATAATTTCGAACAAAATCAAATAAAATATAGCCCATATAAATTGCGATGCGTAAGCGTATCAAATAGGTGCCTAATCTAATTAAAGAGCAAACCTGAGCGTTCAATATTTTATACCAACCCCCTTTCAATGTTTATATCAGCAATATTTAACTCGCAGACGCAATATCGTAACGTAATTTAAAACGAATTAGTTCACCCCTGTCGAGATCCAAATTTGAATACTGGATGCCATCTAAAGCCTAATACGCCAAAACCAAGCCAAAACAAAGGGCGGAACATCGCAATATTTTATAATTTTGCGTTCCCTAACGTAGAGATAATATTTTTTTAGAATAGGCACCCTAATGTACGGTAATGTTCTAGGTGGAGAGCTCTCGCGAAAATGGCTGCTTTTATCGCAGGAAAAATTGGCTTTTTGTCTGATAGTGTTAAGGAATGAGTATTAACGTAATGGTGGAGGATCCTGCTATGCTGATAGATACTTTCTAACCGAAAGGTTTGGGTAAAACCAACTTTGTATATCACTTTTGGCTAAACCCAAAAAGGGCTTTGGTAGAGTCCCTCCCCTATCTATACTATGGGCTTCCATTCAAATATTTTTTTCATAATAGTATCAGAAATTCGTATTCGATTAGAAATTCTCGATTCGTTTCTTATACTGAAATCACTAACACCCTTAAAATCAGAGTTCAGAACTGTATCGTTAATACTAGTACCTCACTTCTAACTGAGGAGACCTTGCGATGTTTAGATATTCGCCCCTCCATAACGAAGTTTTGGGTAATTTTGCTCATTATATACAAACTAATTGATATCACCAATCTACGTACTAAATTTCATGAATCACCGATGAATGTCTAGTCGGATTGAAATGTGCGTGTATTGTTCGTTCATACAATCGTGCGACTAATTTATTATAGAGCTAACACGATTTATTTCATACACTGATTTATTTCAAGGCTTGAATTATTCAAGGATAAAATTCAAATTACAAAATTGATCCCTAAAACAGATGCCCAAACCGCACCACCCTTGGACAAAAATGGCGGCCGGACAGGGCGGAGCGGGACAGAAAGGGTGAAAGGGTGAAAACACGGGGTTGCAGACATGCAAATTTAATTCACCCGATGCAACGCAGGCGGTCGTCGCCACCTCCTGTGCTTGTTATATTGTACACTTGTCTTATTAATTCAACCATGTAACTTATGGGTTTACAATAAGCGGCTACTGCTGGGTGCATAAATTGTTTTAATTGAAAGTTAATGCGGGCGATGCGTAGATACGATAGACATATTTGTAGATAATTCTGATTTATTTGATTTTTATATTGGGTCTTTGTTTTTGCTGCGAAGTAGGGTCCCAAAATTGAAATAAATTGTTTCGCTGATAAATTAGATTGAATCGTAGTTTGCTTACAAAATTATCTTGCTTCTACTTTCTCACGGTATTGCAATGGGAAACAATTAATGGCAAATGTTAGGTATTATCTTTTTGTTTGAACGTGACTGAACATAATTATAGGTTAATAAAATGGTAAGGAAAACGATTCTTTGATGTTAGAAGATTATTAAAATATGAGCTCAGGTTGGAGTATGCAAATAAATACTAGAGATGCGATAAAACGATAAGAGCTAGTAAATGCTAATAAAACAGTTACATATATTTGTTTCTTCACGGAAATTATAAAAAGTGATGAAAAAAAGGGAAAAAGGAAAAGTTTACATTTCATAAATTTACCGATGTAAGTACGTTAAACAAAGCTAGTTTAATTTGTTTTGTAAATCTTCGAAAATATTACTAGAACTCTTTTAATTTTTCAGTTTTTTTATTAAATTTCTTTCAATCTGGAAAGATTTTTTTCCGTGGTAAAATCGTAATTTTTACGTCCGTTTGTTTTCATCAAACATTCAAGTTCAAATGTATCGTTGAAATGCCTCGTTAAAATGCCTATTTAAAATGCCTAATTAAAATTTCTACATAAAATGCCTAGTTGAAATGCCTAGTTGAAATGCCTAGTTGAAATGCCTTGTTGAAATGCCTAATTGAAATGCGTAGTTGAAATGCCTTGTTGAAATGCCTGTTCAAATAGCTACCTAGTTGGAATGCCTATTTAAAATGCCTAGTTGAAATGTCTAGTTCAAATGCCTTGTTGAAATGCCTTGTTGAAATGCCTAGTTGAATGCTTAGTTGAAATGCCTTGTTGAAATGCCTAATTGAAATGCGTAGTTCAAATGCCTCGTAGAAATCCCAATTTGAAATGCCTTGTTGAAATGCCTTGGCTGTAGCTACTGTCAGACAGTATTCGAGAAACTGTGGGTTATAATAGTTGCACCTACACTAGCGTTCATAGGCACTTTGTAATAGTCAGTAAAGGGTGTTTTAATTAGAGAGGCACTATTCCAAGGGTATAATGTGCCCTTACTCGCTCGCTCGTGTGCTTGTAAACTATGATAGGGCTGCGTAACGCTCAACTTATACCTTTAAAGGGACAGTTTCATATTGTTAATATTACCGTGCTAAATGCCTACGGCGATTATCCACTTACCATGATAGTAACGCTTAGCTAGGCCTGGTGATCTGTGACGTTTTGTTTGACCCAGATACTTCAGCAGTAGCATCTTAGAAGTAGCTTTTACACGTCTACTGCTGGACGAGGCCTCCCCGATAGAATACAACGGGTGACTTGCCATAATCACCACGCTTGGCAGGTGGATTGGGATTGCAGTTTGGTGTTAAGTACTCAGGTGGATGTTGCTGGGCAGCAGTATCCACCCGAGTACAAGGGATCCTAAGGGAGTACTCTAGGGGATAGGCATCCATGGGTAAGGCGATTGCTACATCTACGAGAGGTGTCGGAGGGGTATATTCTTAGGCCGGACGCATCACAGCACTTGTTTTTATATAGTTGTAGACAATTTTGTTCTTAATTAATCTGAGCTATGTTGTGTATCATTGCTCTTTGAATGATACTAGTACTGCTGCGCTTGCAAGCTGTTATTAAATTTTAAATAATGGATGTATGGATATTGTTTATCATTGTAGAGGCTTTTAATAAGTAAAATCTGAATCCTTTAACCACACTGGTTTTTTCTCAAGGCTTTATTCAGGGCTACCTTTGACAAGTGACATACAAAGAACCAGTAAGACGAAAAATAATAAGTAGACTGTATTTTGAAGGTAGTCTGAAAAATAATTTGCCCAATATTTTTCCATTTAATATAGTAAATTATTTGCCTTAAAACTGCTATGGTCTTTTGTTCTCACTTCATTGAGCAAGCGATAAAAGAAGTTAATCGGTAATAATCACAAGACGCTCCATTCCATCAAAACAACTCAATAATAAATTCTTAGGGTATATTTTAATAAGGCAGAAAATATCTAAGCGCAATTAAGGGGCTTTTATAACTCAAGAATGCTTAGAATGCTTAATATCCCCCCTCCTTCCCTCGTTATAAGCCGAGTGATTAAATCGAGCCTCTCACGCATTCTAACCGCTTCAATGAACGACCTCCATTTGCAACGCAATTATAATTATAAATTAATCCAAATCCAAGAAAACTGTGGTTTTTATTAGTAATGCTATGTGGTTAGAGTAACTGACTCTTTAGATTTTGTAGATTTTTAAGCTCAAAACTTTCCCTAACCTAAATAAATGAAAAACTGCTTCATTGATCTATTTATTCCCATTCAATTATAAGGACTTACCTAAGAATGAAATTAATGACTACCTTTTGTATGAAATTGTCCAAAATAAGCTTGAAAGTGAAATTACGCGCACCTAACTTCAGTGGCATTAAGGGCCGCTGTATTCATAAAGGTACACGTCAAACTGCCCAACATACAGTTATGTTAATGCCTTACCTCCCTCACCGGCCGAAAAAGATAGGATTGCAAATTTTCGTCGGACAATTTATGATGGTTAAGCCCAAGGGGGCGTGGGGTAGAATAGACCTATTGGCATTTGGGTGAGCTAGCCGAGCTCGTTGTCGGTCAAAATGACCCTAAACATTTTATTTCGTAGCATCGCTATTCGCGTAACGTGTTAGAATGGCGTCGACTAATCTTGAGCCCTCATTTAAGGGGTGTTTTCGCGCGTTTTTCGTATAAATGTAGCTGGAGATTACACACGTACGGGCGTTGGATGGTAGATTCAGACAGGATTTAGTTGCATGTTGGGTGGATTCTGCTAATTTGGTAATGTTTTACAAGAGGGTTAGTATTTTGTACGACGTTCAAAAATAGTTCGCGAAAATATTCAGCACAAAAAGTTTAAATAGTCAGGTGGGATTAGAACCTACAGCCTTTGTACCGATCAGCTATCCTAAATTTAAAAGTATTGACTTCGTTCGTGGATTCAAAATCTAACTCTTCTGATTTTTAAACTCACGTTTTTCTGCATGAAGCTTAAAACATCTTGCATTATCAATATTGAGTAAATATGTGAGCAATTAGTTGACAGAGAGCTAGTATTCATTTTATCTTTACTGTCTATGTATTAGTACTTTCTAAACTACAACTTCATACTTAAATACATTATCATTAAGCAGCATACACACAGGGTGCATGAAATTGTGCTTGCGAAAGTCGAATCCCAATTTATAGCCAATCGATTAGCAACACCGAGAGCTTTGTTTAATTGAAGTGCCGCTGATTGGATTAACAGACGATGTAGGCAAGCCCTTATTGCTTCCGTAAGTAATGAAACGAACGTTTAAATAGAGGTACATTTTGGGATGGAGAAATTAACCCTCACCAGACACAGCATGGTACATTATATCCATTATTTTATTTTAATAGAATAATCCAAGTTTTATCTTCTAAGGATGTACACAGACCATAATAAGGCATTTATCTGTATTCCCACGTCGATATCTTTCCAAATGTAAATATGACACCCCATAAACTGAATGTTTTATCGGCTGCCACTGCCATTCCAATTTATTCTGGTCATTTTTGTCTACGAGGGTGACCAAATTTTAGGGTTGAATTTATGGGCTCTATGTCTTTTTTGGTGCTAATAACACCTTGATCGGTGTGACCGGTCTTGTAAGTAGAATATAATTCCGGTTTATTGATGTTTACTTTGAATTAGCTGCAACGGTACGATTTAAAATAAATTTTAAATTGATAAAAGTTACATTGAATAATGTACTAAATTATACTTTTTTAGCTATGCATAGAAGTGGTAATATTTAATAGAATTTACTTTAGCTTTTTTTTAACGTATCCAGAATCTTTAATAAGCTTCAGTAAAACGTATAGCCATTGCAATAATTTAGTTTCGACTAAAGCATTTATCAAGCAGACACGGATCAATATCGTTTAGCACCCGCTCTCCCGCATTGTAATCCGTTGTTTAGGACACAAACTAACAAAATATTCCGATCTCGTACAGAAGTAACGCCCTACGCTGCCGGCCCCCGCTATTTATACCACTGTTATTGGCACTTCTTCAATGTCAGTCGCACCCTGCGCTTGTCCCCTGATCCCCTAAACCTCTGATGCCCCTCCGGATCCCTTCGACATACATTACACAACACCACGCGAATACTAACACCATACGAAATTATACCAATTTTCTCAAATTACAATTTTAGACATGACAATTTTTTTCTCCTCGCGTTGAAGGGTTAAAGTTCTCATATGGTGATAGAATTTGAAATGAGGAGATTCGTAGAAGAACTAAGATTATCAACATAGCTCTCAGAATTAGCAAGTCGAAGCGGCTACGTGCATGCCAGGCTCTAGGACTAACAACTGTTCGGAGGTTCTCCAGTGGTGACCAGGAAATAGACGAAACTGTGTAGAAAAGTCAATCTTTGATCGACCATTCTAACGTTTGCGGGAAGTCGGTGGATGGAAGTGGCTAAAGACAACTCATCGTGGCATTATGTAGGGGAGGAAGTATCGTTTGTGGACGTCTACTGGCTGAAATGATGATGATGCTGTTTTATTTAAAGCATGTCGTCCATATCGTAGATACATATCGTAATGTAAACAATAAATTTATCGCAATTCGTATCCGGTCGGCTTACTAAGAAACATTAAAGTACCGGCATCATCTTTACTATGGTAAAGCTGTAACTGCGGGTTTGTATCCCGCTGCGGGACAAATGTTTGTATGATCTGCAAATATTTGTTCTGGGACTGGGTGTTATTATGACACAGGGTATCCTAGTGTAGGATTAGAACTACGTATGTGACTGTTGGGTAATATGTTATGTGTGTTATGGTTATATAAGTCTGCACATTGTTTTTTTTTCCAAAAACCGTTCAGGGTACCTTCTTAAAATATCCCACTTATATGATAAATGTAAAAGTTTGTGTTGATGGATGGATGGATGTTTGTTGTGATCTTTCACGCAAAAACTACTGAACGGATTTTAATGAAACTTTACAGTGTTATACATAGTTTATTTATAATAGAGGTTCCGTGCGGGTGGAGCCGTGAGCAAATGCTAGGTCTACAATAATATTGTTATTACCTTTGGACCGGAGAGATCTATTGACGTTGTAAATGTTTATATAAATTATTTATCAAACGATGCATTTTTTGAGAATTCGGAATGTAAGTTTAACTATTTATACCGAGCAATGGATCTGTTACATGCGCAACATGACTGTTCTTCATGAAAATACGCATCGAGATACAAACCTCGTAAGTGTTTAAAATTACACCATATCGTAACCGTTTAAGATTGAAATTTAAAGATTATACTCACTATAGGTAGGCACTCATTTACGTAAATTGTTTGGATATACTCTTGAGTAGGCAGTTACATAATATCTTTAAACATTTCTCTAAAGATGTTTTTCATTTGTTTGCCTGATGGTCTAGTGGGACCATTCAACTTACGATCGTGTGTTTGAAAAACTACTGAACTTCTAGTGAATGAGTTGGTACGGGGAAGATTCACCTTACTTATTTCTGCCGCCAAGCAGTCACCGCACTTGCATTGCTGTATTTCGGTTTGAAGGGTACAGGTCACCTCGGAGAACGAGGAATCTCATTAAGTCGCACTGGGCGTTCAAAAATAATACTTTCGAGATAAGTCCTCGTCTTAAAAAAACCTAACAACCTATAGACACGGTTCTAGTCAATAGAAACGTCGAATTCGTTTTACCGCACACTCGTCAACATTGCAAAGTCAAGTCAAAGTCAAAAAGAACTGTATTCATTGAAATCACAAGGATCATTTTGAATCGTCTTATATAAAATTAAATTACTCCTGTTCCAACGCGACCAAGCCTAGAAGAATAGCTTGCATATTCGTCAAGCTTTTCATGCAGCAGTGACTACTGGGAGTGCTCCAAAAATAGTTTTAAAAAACCTATTTTTTTTTGTACATTGACGATTATGTTGTAGTTGAACCACGGGTCTAAAATTTATTCATAGTCCAACGAAAATAATAATTGGACCACTGCCCTTACTGAAAGCCCGTAGTCCGTGGTTAACAGAGCAGTTAGAACACTACCCCGAACTAAAAGAAGCGGTGACACCAAGTAGTACCTAGTAGTATTTATTTGCCTCTTACATTATGATCAACAACTAATTTACATCGATTTTCTCATCGTGACTCATTTTCTTATGTAGCGAACCTTCTTTGCAAAACTTTGTTACACTGTTGAGGTACATTTCTGCAACGGACGAACATTTTAGTCTTAAACATAAACAACTAACCTGACTCAATACTTGTAGGCAGGCAATTAAATTTTCATAAACGTTGCGCATAAGTTACAAAATAATACTGGCTTCTGTTTACGATAGAGAAAATTAACTAAAATCAGTATTCAGATTTTTTGCGAAGTCAAAGCTTGTGTACCTACGTCAAAGTTAAGATTATTTTAGTATATTAATGATTATCGATAAACTAGTTTCCAGATTTTATAAGATACCAATTTATAGGTAGATAAGGTGCTAGCTAAGTAAAAGACAAACTTTACTGCAATAACAATAGTTATAAGTAGAATCATGATTAGAGTTGCGTAGATCGCAATTAGATGCGAAAGGTTGATTTCGGGAGCTTGACACCGATTTTTCACCTTTTGAAGCCGCGAGAGGTCGTGTTCGACCGTCCAATATTACTTTAAACCTTCCATTGGTGAAAATAAGGTGTCTTTCAATTTGTTAGGTTTTTTTATTATTAAATATTATAGAAGATATCAACTTTAAAATCTTTAGACATGGAATGAATTGAAGTGTATGTGTGCTGAAAATCTCAGAATAATGATTCTGAGGCTGAAATGACGATTTGTTATGTTTGTATGTGTGTCTGTTGTTGTTTTTGTGGATTTGATTTGTTAATTGTATTCAAATAAATAATAGGTACTGTGTGAGTGTAGTGGAAATCTTAATATCTGAGTGCAAAATTACGTTTACGTAGTTTTTTATAGTGATTACGTCAAATATTGTCCAAATTTTCATACATAAATTATCCCCCCTATCTTGGTTTGGTTTGGTTACCAAATTCCCAAAACGGTGATCATCCACGCTAGAAACCCTAAAAGTACATAAATAATACAAGTATCAAGTGTGGGCGGTAGTCGCAATTAACAATTCTTGATTACGTTTTCCAAGCTTAATTTCCATAAACCGCTGGCAAAACGAGCAGAGCCTAGTTTGTATACTTATATCATAAAATTATCAATCTACCTCCTGTTAATACTATATAGAACTGAAACTCCCGCCATCATCATTATACTTGATAATCCGTGGGCTGACTTCACACACTGCCCTTATATGCATTTCTCAGTTTGTGCCTAAAGCTTTAAACTAAAAACGATAATTTTGGTTATTTTCTGCATGAAATGAGCGCTCTCAATCCTCAATGCTCAATCCCTAATTCTTGGTTCAGGGCCACCAGATCTAAAACTGGAAAGATAATATGAAGCCAGTACAAGTTTCTCATTTCTAAAAAGACATGTTTGCTTTTAATATTTGGAGGGTCATTGTTTTGTACGCACAGAGAATTTTCTGGGGAGTTGCATTTCTACTACGTATTATTCTACAATAATGATTTTACTTTGAACCGACATGGAGTAGCTGAATGCCTAGATAGAGCAATTATTTTTATTTGATGAGTTTAGTCACAGCACTGTTTGAAACTAGTTTATTTTTTAAGAAGCAGTCTCAATTCATTATTTCTTTATAGTATTTAATTTCACAAATGTTTAATGAATTTGCTTTCTTTTCGTGGCAATAAGAAGAAGTGATGAGAAAAACATCCTCAAATCTTATTTGACCTGAAAATTCCTTTAATGGAAAAATGTTGAAACATGAATATTAAAAAAGACCAACAAATCGAAGTGAAAACATTCCCATACAAAGTCAGGTGCAGCTTTCAATACCAAGAAAATTACACAGCCGATCGGCTTGCATCAAAGGATAATCGCGTCAAGAAATTCTTGTATCGCAATTTAACTTCTCTACAATAAATAAACCTTTTAATCGCTATTTGCGGTGATTAAATTACATTAATGAATATAGTAGCTAAGAAGGCAACTCTTTCTCGGGACAAAACAAAATATATTCACATCCGGCCCCCCATAAGGGACATTTGAGTTTTTGTTGTCCTTACGTGGTACGAACGGTGTACTCGCACCAAAAAACGGTTAATTATGAGATCGTTCTTTATAGGTAACAATAATTGAGTGTAGGTACTGTTTGATGGTGTGAAGATTTAACAAAAGTTTTTCCGTTTTTAATTTTTTTCGGAATTTATTAAGTTTCATGTTAGCTAATATAAATAAAGTAACTGTAGGTAATCCAACTAAAGTACGTGTATGTTTGTTTGTAAGTTGTAACTCAATAACATATTACCTAGATTACCGTTATACCATTTATCCCGGCATATGATGCTAGTGCATCGAGTGTTTAAAATATTAAGAGACGATTACTTACGCGACGCAGTTCCCGCTATCAGATTGAAATTTTGCATATCTATTAAGTTCTGATTCTATACAATGCTATTTTGTCAAGGATCTCGATGATGGAGACGGATCGTGGATAGCTGAACTTCTCGTTGATTTACGTTTTCTTAGTTATGGCTTACAGCCCGATGGTATGTGGCTACCGTCGCCTAATGACATCTGCAAAACTAGGGGCATCATCATCATTTTTGGATGGAAGATTATCCTTCCTTACCTTTCCATTGACACCATACCTCAACCTAGTCATTGACCTGTGCCAAGAAGGAACCAGTGACACGACAAATGAACGAACGAAGTTGTTCTTACTTAAACATTACCACAAGGATTTTCCTACAGTAGCTAGCCAACAGCAGTCCAAACTCAATTTATTAAAACAAAAACAATGTACCTACGAATAACTACGCAACCTGATCTGGACAATGCCGTGCCTTTATCAAGTCCTAAAGCATGGCTTTATGTGAGACGTCCTCCATCCTCTTCAATAAAAAAAAACGTAGAACCTTACCGCTTGGAAATACAGTCAAGAATACAATAAAATAATCCACGACTGTTTATCAAGATCACTATCAAAGATTTACGCGACGCATTTGACCGCGATTGTATCTTTCAGATTAATGCGACGAGTCACACTGAGGTTAACAGATTGTAGGTAACATTACCTTCTAGTATATTCTAGGCATTCCTTACTTATTTATTCTTTGTGTTTTCTTATCTTTTTATAAACGGTTATTTACCGTTTTAATTAGGATATTAACAAGTTATCTGTATAATAATTAATACTATTATAAAAACAGGATATAAATATGTGTTGATATTCAAAGACGTGAAAAATGATTTGAATAAATTGACCTTAAAGTTAAATATACTTAATAAATATAATTCCTATAATAATTTTATTTACCTTTTTTGTTTTGAAATAATTATCATCGTATGGTGTCTTGTTTTACGAACGCTATAAGTTGTAATAACCTATTTTGGGTAATGGGACCATTATCCAAATACATTACATGAAAATTAATGAATAAATGACTATTTTAGAATAAATGTATTGCTAAAAGGTAAAATTAAAAATTCATACTATAAGCTTATTTGATTAAGTACCTATATATAATAAAGTTAATATATTAAATTAGAAAATTGCCTATTTCTATAAAATATTGTCTAAAGAAACATCAGTTCTATATTTAGAATTTGTCTCATCTATATTTTTTAGCTATGAATATTGATGTAAATATAAATTATCAAAATCCATTACATAAGACGTTGAATGTGATTTTTATGTAGCGATTCAATGGTTCGGAAAGTGTTGAGTTGGTTCTAAATTTCCGTAAATTCAAAAAATGTATAGATTTAGATACTGAAAGCAGTTTTCTGGAAATTCGACTAGGATATATTGGCATTGAGGATTGTATGTAATGCACATTTTCAAACGATTTCACAACGAAATGATTACGATGATTTCACTAGATGAAAAGCTTAAAAATATGATACAAAGTTTTTCTTTTTGTAAGAACTTAAATATTCTAGAGCTCATTAAAGGTATTTTGTGAACCTTTAACGTCTTAAGAAAAACCTTCTAGGTTGATCAATAATTTCCATTCACATACTCTTTGTTAAATCAGTTAGTACCACTTAGTTGTCACAGTATCCCGGTCAGAAAAATCAACAAGACGTATGTATACGTGTCTATCATTACAAGCTAAAAAATATTGATGTAAAATTTACGAACTTGATAAAACAAAGCAAAAACAGAGCTTAGGCTTGGCTCTAGCCAGCTGCTGGGGCTATTTGTGAATGTCAGTAAATCAGCAGTAAGCGTGTCGCCACACTCGCCGGCTTCCTCGTACGTGTGTAATGCGCAACTCTGGTCAGCGAGCCAATTTGTTTTTATTGAGACTACCCCCAAGTTATGCAAACCGTTCGGAAACGCTGAGCCCGCTGTAAACAAACTTAAAGTGACCAGCTCATATCGACACATAACCTAAAGCGTATTTTGACGGTTCACAGCTCTTCATAAACTGGATTCAGCGACCGTGGCTACCTTTAATCTCGAAGCAAATGTTTTCACAAGCGCCCGAGTTTCGCCCTGAGAGGCCGCGGTCAGACGTGTGTAAACAATACACTACGTTAATAGAGATATAAATTGTAAGCATTTCATTTAATCCCTTTGAAATCAACACTTATACGTTACGCAAACGCTTATCGAACAAAACAGGTCGAGTTGGTGTAATATTTTGCAAAGGTTTACCCGAAACCCCAGAATGGAAGTCCTAAACCAACTCGTAAATTGTATAGGTAGTTAACAAAGTTGGCTATAGCGTCAAATATGTAAAATCAACTATGTACAGCGTATTTAGCATTAGTTGGTAGCCAAAATTCGGTGCAGACGAATAAAATAAAATTGTAGAGACTGCCAGACATGGAATAAATATTAGCATAACGTAGTTGGCAGAAGCCAATGCAGAGTGGGTTTGAGGGGATTTACACGATGCGTTTTGGAACATTTAACAAAACTGGATTGCACTTTCGTCGTGTATCTAGTCTGTGAATATCAAAATTGCTAGAAATCTCTGGTATTATATAACTCGATTTGTGTACTGGAAAATGTAACGACTATCGTAATTACGATGCACATACGAAAGTGACGTATAAAATTGAAATACACGAATCTAGAGTGGTAGACAGGACTAGAGAGACAAGAAGTTTTATTTTAAAAACACGAGAAACAGTAAGCCAAGGTACGCGTAGGGATCCAAAATCCACTAGGTAAGCGCCCTCTCGACGACCTCTGAGGCGCAACGAGTGAGTAGCCGGCTGAGATGCGTAAGGTTGCGTATTCGATTCAAGCTGCGGGACAAATGTTTGTTTGATCTGCAAATATTTGTTCCGGTTCTGGGTATTATGGTAACAAGGTACTCGTCAAGGTAATCCTAGTGTGGGATCAGGACAACGTATGTGATTGTTGTTAACGTATGTTATGTTACAATATGCAAAGAGATTGCAAAAATTTAGTAAAAAAAACCACTGAATATAACTTTAAATCGTTATTTCTGGTACACACAAGCACATAGGTGCTTTTAATAGGGCGAGTCTAAGTCTAGACCGTGTTTCATTTATTTGATTTTAAGCATCAATTTGGTACCGAAAGAATTTAAGATTTTAAGCATCATAGGTTAGGCAAAAGTACCTTGCCTTCTCGTAGAAATCTTAAAAAACATCGTACTTATTTCTAAAACAACGTAAACTATGTATTATCATAATTATCATCACCAGTCCACTTACATCCACTGCTGGAAGAGGTCTTCCCCATTGAACACATAGGGGGATTTGCCCATTCCCTGGTGTAATGTAAGTAAGGCCTTTACTATATCCTTGATAGGAGAAGGAGGGGTCTATTCCTAGCCCAGACACACTATATGGCAAACGTTAACTAACTAACGTAATTTATATGCACATACATTTAATTGTGTATGGTACAAAATCATTTCAGACTTTACTTATGATACGCAGTGCAATTGCCGAAGCTTTCTCAAAGTTCGTCGGACTGTCGAACAATGGCTGCGTGCGCATTCTCGGAGCTATTGAGTCACGGCGTACTGAGAGTTGTAGGCACTAATAACAATCTCTATAATAACTAGCTATAAGTCTTTAACTTCTATAATATAATATACTGAGTAGTTTAGTACAGAACATGCTGTTTTTTTCTGTTAGCACTTATGAGAAGCGCATAATTTGTATGGTGCAATTTTGTAATATAACATAGCATATTGCGGTGAGAGTTGGTAAGTACTATTCTATAATAACTAGCTATGAGTCTATAACTTACTGAAGTAGTCTGAGTAGTTTAAACAAACAACATTGTGTTTTTCTGTAAGTACTTACACTAAGGTATAGTCTAGGCTTCCATACAAACTTCAACAGCCCGATGTGCGCCCTGTTCCAGAACGGGTGAATTTTTGGAAATTTATTTTAAGTGCATCATTATACACCCATAATTATCATATCACCCATAATTAATTATCACCCATAATTAATAATATACTCTCCAAATTTCAGCTCAAGTCTTATTCCGTAGAAGATAAGTAAATTATGTTAATTTCAGTTAAATTGAAGTATCGACGATCGTAGCAATAACATATTCCATTTTTTTAAATCGTTTAGTTATAAGTCAAGCCTTAGTAAGTCATGCCTAAAACCTCTCCATCTTCTCCCGTGGATGTTATAAAAGCTGACAAATTGATTACACTAGCAGATGGACTGCAGCATCCATCTAAGTACTCAACACGATTAATGCGATCACTAATCCACCTGAAAAGCGAGGTGATTATGGCAATACCTCCCATTGTATGTTAAGGTAGGCCTTGTCTAGCAGTGGACGTCGTATAGCTGATGATGACGTGAAAGTCATTGACGATTGGTACTTCGTTTGTTATATTGTCGACGAGCTCCTTAGAAAAAGCAAGATCACCGACATTGATCTCTAAATTATCATGTTCAAACGGCAATGAGCATGCCATGTAGGTCGCAGAACTGGCTTAAAGGTAGCAGAAAGACGTTAAATGAAGGCGGCTCAAAAACGATCAAAATACAATCGATCTCCCGTATTGATCGATACGGGAGGCTTATGCCCAGCACCTACAGTTTGATGATGATAATGAGTTATTTGGTCTTCATATATAAACTTTCATCAAATAATTCTTATTTATTTTTAATTTATTTGCAGAGGGTAAAACCATTCGTACATCTATTAGTTTTGACAAATTCATTTGAATAATTAACAAGAAAATCATAATGAATGGACTGGACATTGACATAACAATATGTAAAATAAATCTTTTCCGTGATTGAGTTATATCGTATTCACTGAAATAGGTTAACTGCTACAATAGCATGTTAAATACATGCTATTTCACAGAATTTATGTGTAAAACTAGATTAAGTATCAGTTGCGACTTTACATTTTTACTTTACTTTACTTCTTTCCATCAGGTGGGCCGTATGCTTGTTTGCTTGCCAAGAAGTATAAAAAATAAAATAAAATAAAAACTTGCTAATGCGACTTATTGGCATTAATAAATTTATAACTAGGTACTATTTATTTACTACCATTGTTCTACCAGAGTTTTCAGCAATTTTCTGGTTTTATGAAATAAACTGAAGTAGTAATAAAAGTAATTCTGTCCAAAAATTTTATTTGAGTACTCATAAGTCAAATAATAATAATAATAATAATGTTAAAGGAAAAGTCACTTTTACACTGTCTGAGTAACGAAAAAGTCGTGTCGGATATTAAAATAATATAAATATATATTTATATATTATATTAACTTCAATATTTATATTACTGTTAGAAAGCTGTGGTTTTCAGGCAACTAATTTCAGGATATAAACGGTTATTTTAGTTAAGTAATAAGTCTCTTTCACTGTCCGAGTACCTACCAAAAAAGTCGCGTCGGATACTTTAATGTTTATGTTAAAATATTTGTTTTTTTAATGTTAATGTACCTACTACAGAATATTTTGCCACTTTAAAACAAATACATTAATAATTACAAAAAACAGACAAGTGCGAGTAGGACTAGCGCCTTAAGGTTTCTGTATCATAGGCCCAACTGATGACGAATTTAATTATTTTATAATCATCATCATTACCAGACTGTAAAAAACCACTGTTGGACATAGGCCTCCCTCTATAATACCATGACGATATGACAGAAGCCAAAAAAAACCGCTAATTATTTAAAAATGAAGTTTTTGCCAATTTTTATGTCACAAAATCACATAATCTGACTTATTTTCAACCGGCTACCTCTTTTGGCTGCCGAGATATAACCCTGACAGACCCCAAGACATACCATATGGACAGCGTAGGCTTGGAATACGTTCCCGTTGGCAGATTTTGATTACGGAACCCTAGAAAATAATGACGACAAAAATGCAACACAAACTTTTGAGAAGCCAGTGCACATAACAATGCAAGGTCAATTCATGTAAGTAACAACAAAATCTGCTCCATTTTTTCAAGTTTCTTAGAATTATTTCGAATACAAATTCCCTACGTGGACAGGTTTAGATATTATATATCACAGACAAAGGTCGACTTCTGAGAAGATTAAAAAATGTATGAGTAAGGTTTAGCATAGCCATGTTTACATACAACATCAAAGCTCATTCATTCAGTTGTATACATTAATCTCGTCGTTTAGGCACTTTATAGATATCATTCAAATACTTCACCAATCACACATCTTATAGTCGGATACATAATATTGTAAAATAAATTGTGTATATACATAATTGTATATACACAAGAGAATATGGTAGTTGGTTTATCTACAGTGAATTTAAATGTAAACAAAAATTTTCAAAGCAGTGATATTCAACCCAGCACTTCAAGTTAGTTCAAGTCCGGCTCAGTCCAGCTGGTTAGCACATTTTAGGTCAGATATTATTATTCGCCCCACACACTGAACGCGAAGAGAGACGGTGGCGACGCACACCCCGCGGTGGCCGTGGCTGCCGAATTTTGTATGTATTTATATGAGACAATACACACCAAACACGACACGGAGCAAGGCAAGGCGGTCTTCATTTGCACCGCGCCGCTTCTCCATACCAAGTACTAACAAAAACATGATTCGGCAACAACAGCTGGTGCCAGCCCACCACGTTGCTCTTCTGTGCACCGCCTGAGAAATGCACATTGGAAGCGATGCGGGGCGGTCTTAAACAGCAGCGCACCGGTCCGTGTGCGTTCGGTGTGTGTAGCAGAAGAGTATGGCAAGCACAAACTGATGAACGTTACCAAAATGCTAACTAAACGACCGCAAATGTTTATATTGGCTAATGACATCAAGGTAGCTTGAAATCTTTGTAATAGGTTTTTCACATATACTATCGTCTCGCTAGCGACTCGATATCGTTACTTAGGTACGTTCCGTTAGTCAGCCTGTCCTAGCCGTACTGTACGGCTAAATGCCAAATATTAACCAATCAAATTACAAAGATATCAAGCTACCCCGATTCCATTGGCCAATAATAACATTTGCATCTTGGTAACATTAGTCAGCGTGCTAGTCTGTTATCATCTATCAAAAAGTTTTGTGAAAGGACACTAGGTACTATTGCTTTACGTCACATAGCAACCAATATCCTTTACGTGGCAAAGTTAATTTTTACGACATAACCCAAGAATAAACCAATGACGTAATAAAGAAAAGGATCAACAAATAAAGCCTTGAAACTGTGAGCATAAGTACCAAGATTACATTCAATTGTCTTGATCGCCCTTCCTAAACGAATGCACAAGCTGCGTGTGCGCATATGCGTGTACAGCAGATTCGTGTGTGTGTACAGAATATGGGTGTGTGTACATGAAGGGGAACCTTATGTTGTGAATAACGATGACACAATCATTATTCATCAAATAAACTTGATATAAAAATAATATGAACTTGATGGTGATAAACTCTTTGGATTAAGCCCAATATTTTGATAAACCACAGTCTAAAATTAAAACATTTTTCACCTTCAAGATATTAATGGTTTGTTTTCCGATCTTATTAAGATTATCAGTTTTTTTTGTAATATCCATTCATAAGAACCAACTTAAAAATAGGAGGTGGATATCAATCACAAACTACTTGTTTTTTTTGAGTGAACACTTATGATAGTCTGATTGACATGTTTTTTCTAGTTGACTATGTAAGGATAGCCTCATGAAAATTGTATCCAAACTGGATAAATGCTTTTACCAAAAATCTAATTAAAATGCTACAATATTATATAACACTCGATTAGGCAAGCCAAGCTACGTGGACTCAGTGAAAAAATAGATAGGTGACCGCTTGGAAATCAAATTGTAGGGCATGTTCTATTTTGTATATTTGCTACGAATTTTATGAGATACACAACCCCAGTACAATGGCAGAATTTGGTAGTTTCTTGTTGAAAAATTATCAATGCACAAATTATTTAGAGTTAAAATCTAATTGACTAACTAACTAACAGATTGCTTGTAGGTAAAGATTTAAATCTTTGCTTGTAGGTAGAATCGTATGTAGATAATAAGCCATCCCATGAAAAAAAATGCATGCGTTAGAGATCGTTATCATCAACCTATACAAGCCCACTGCAGAACATAGACTTCTACATAGAATGCCACGACAAATGGTCTTCAGCCTCCTCCATCCACTGACTTCCTACGACCTTTATAATATCCTTGGTTGGACTTACTTTACTGCGCCACTGAAAAACCTTTATTCCACAACGGTTGTCAGTTCTGTTGATCTGCCTTTTGCAGCTTCAACTTCTTAATTCTGAGAGCTATGTCAGTGATATTGGTTCTTAATATTTGTGGATACCTACAAGCTATATTGTTCTTTGTATTTCTATCTTATTTTGCAAGATAACGTGGAAAACCTCAACGCATTTAAAAGCATGTCTTACGTCTGGAAGGTACTGTTATTGTTCTCTGGGCTGGTCAAATCTACTATCAAACAAAGTCATTACTGGTAACAACACATTCGCACTGATAAACACTACTGCGTAGCTATTTTAAATGCTGTCATTCTGAATATTACTGTTTCCGAAGAGTAAAAAATAAGGGCTAACAAGATTTTTGACTAAATAAATCATCACTCAAAATTGCTTTTCGAAAATAAACCCGTCGTAAATCAACAGATCGTTTCCAAACGTTTCAACTCTTTACTTTTTGAATGACTTCAAAAAAAGTTCGTCTGTCACCAAGGACTGCACAGATGTCGTCCCAGCTGTTTCTATGACAGTCACGTCGTAGTTCGTACAACGTGTTTGTACTATGCCACGGGCTTGGCTCGTTAAATTTTTATTGCCACAAGGTCGCCACTTTATGGTCAATTCTCAGCACTTATTGTTCGCGGAGAAACTTTTTTACAAGCTTCAATCAGTTTATAGCGAAGTTAAGATAGACAGTGATTAAACGTTAATTGTTACGATGCTATAAAACGATTTTAAAACGAAAAAAAGTATACGATGATTGATGCGCGAAATTGCGATTTGAAATTTGTGCTGCGTTTATTAGTCGTGCCACGTTTAAATAAATCTGATACGCAATGGATTTATGCGTAGAAACGTATCTAATATTTTATGCGAGCCATGAGCGTGCTCTGTGTATCGTGCGGGCACAAACTTCTTGTATTTTATTATATTGTATAGGTACTCGACCCTCAGAACAAAATATCTACCTATCCGTATGATAACAAGCGATGTTTTGACTGCGTTTTTGGCGATATCGCCTTTCGTTCACCGCAAAGAGTTTGTAATAAAGCAATTTGCGAGCCAGCATAACAATGGGCGCTGTTCTAAGCTTGTTTT
The DNA here is from genome assembly GCA_951392215.1 of Epirrita christyi. NCBI lineage: Eukaryota > Metazoa > Arthropoda > Insecta > Lepidoptera > Geometridae > Epirrita > Epirrita christyi. The sequence goes on along the minus strand of OX595842.1, from coordinate 10,012,410 downwards.
AAAACTTTTAAAGCTTTCGACACCGTGATTTAAAACCCTTTGATTTTGCTTTATTTGTAAACATCTTCAAATTACAAAGGATTGCTGTTTTTGCATTAAAATAAAAGTTTGCGTAACTATTGCCATGAACCCCTTTGTTTATGCATTTTAATATATTAGGACAATGCGGAGAAAGTCACTTGTAACCTGTTTGAAGATAGATGTTGATTTTGTATTTGTAAGGTTACAAGTTGTAACCTTATATAGCGGCTATTATCGCGTTATTGGTGCCGCGGTGTGTCTGGCCTAAAAGAATATACCCCTCCGCCTCCTCCCGTAGATTCGCAAAGCCACTTAAAGGATTACACCAAGGACTGAACAGCAGCATCCACCTGAGTACTTAACACGAATACTGCGATCACCAATCCGCCTAAAGTATGGTGATTATGGCAAATCCCCCAATTGTATTACCTATATGGGGGAAGGCTCGTCCAATAACGTCGTCGTTTACTACCTAACGGCTGATGATGATGATGATGATGAAATTTTTGTAATCGAGAATGTCGTGTCATAGTAGATATGTTAAATTCAGGAAGGAATCATGTTTTTCTTTGTTACTCTAGGTGGGGTAATCCCGTTGAAATTACCCTGCCCTGCTGTCTCAAGGCAGGGTAATTCGAGGAAAAGATGCATAAAGTCCTTACTTACATTATATTAGTGTATTGTAATTAACTTTATATTTTGGACCTATAGGTAATCTGTTTATGTTAATAGTAGAACTTCTTGTGAAAGAGTCCGTCTGGGGAAGTACTACCACCATAGCTATTTCTGCCGCCAAACAGTAGTGCTTGCTGTGCTCTGTTGCTGTTTGAAGGGTTTGGGTGCTGGTAAAAATACAGCACACGAGACTTTACATCTATAGGAGTGACGGGCGCAGTGCAATGTCACGTAGAACGCGTCCTAAGTGGACGTGACCTAAGAGGTATTGCGTTTGTTATTGGCTGGGGTTATCGCTCAACATCAGGTAGGTCACATGCCAGTCATTAAAACAAATAAAAAAAGAACTTAATACCTACAAAATTAATAACAGGTAATACACCATACAATTCCGATTTCTGAAATCAAAGGGTCTTCTATGGGCAAATTGGGCAACCCTATTTACTATTGTTGCGAATTTATTACCTTAATGTTCGGTTTTCAGAACCAGTGACCTACAATTCGCCTTTTGTTCTTAGAGAAAGTCAATAGATTTTTTTTAAACCCCTTTCCTCACTTATTGCAAAAAATACAAAAGAAGTATTTTTGTGTTTGCAAAATAGTTGTAAAAGAACAATAAAGTTTTTCATTGTTGTAGCAGTAAGGGTTAAAAACCTTAACGTAATATATGATGCAAGAAATCACAGGTAGCTTTAAAGAAGGTTTAAAAATTGGGTACCAATACAATTTTTATGGATATAAATAAAGTAGGTAATTTTTTCATCCAAATTATGAGTTTTCTGGAAATAATACACTGAAAAGTAAACAGTTTTTACACCATGGAAATAAATTGATAAAATTATGAATCTCAATTGCTAGATTTATAACATAAATCCGCAGGTATTTTCGATATTTAATAAAAATTGTTTACTAAATAAAACAATATTTCATTGCAATAATTCACAAAGCCATGTCAAATGAACGATTGCAAAAGAAAGGTTAAAAGGTTTTGCTTGGGTTGTCTGCAGACTTGCGATCAAACTTTTCTGAGTGAATTTTCTTCCGGCAAAACATTTTTCCTTTAACATGAGTAAACTGAACACAAAACATACGACGCAGTGTAGGAAGGCTATCCTCTTGATGGACTGAGGATATTTTAAAGGTCACAGGAAGTCAGTGGGTGGAAGCTGCTCAAAATTGTTTGTTGAGACAAAATAAGGGCTAGCAGTTGACTTTTAATGTCTGCTGATTGTAATTTGTGTGGGTAAAAAAAACTCAAATACATTGACATATATGTGTATATATATATATATATATATATGTATTTCTATGGTTGTTTCCAACGTAGCTTTTTATTATTCATTTATACTTGTCCTTTTTTAAATAATTACTGTAATTAATTAAAACTCGTTTTTCAAAAAATTATTAACTTTAAATACAATTAAACTTTTTTAATTCGCACCTTTAAACTATTTGATATGGATTCGTTAGTGCATGTTTTGTTATATTATTAAAAATGTAAAGTTATATCTCTGTAGTTCACATTGTATTGGTTATTAAAAGGTATTCCTTCTTATCTGATTTGTCTGCGAAGTGCTGCCACCAATGAGCTAATGAGGGTATATATTCTAATGATTGACAGCCTATTATTATTATTGTTATCATATATTTTTTAATTAAATATTGTGAAATAACCTTTTCCAGTGATTTCACTTTCCTTACCAGTCCTAAAAGTAAGTCGCGATTCAAAAGTCGCTCGTCTGCAGACACACGCATCAAAACCAAATATACCTGCTTAAAACTAAAAGAAAATAAATTTGAAACGATAAATACCATTGAACTCACCGCAGACCACGCGGTCGAAGGGGCTCATCCAATCTGGAAATGGAAAATCTATTATCAATCGTATTGAAGTACTTTGTTTCGGCCACAGACACATGCAACACATAGACAGCTCTAGAAAAAAAAACATGCTTTGAAATTATATACAAACATTTAAATATAGTACACATAAATGCTCACTACTTTAGTCCCTATGAAGAGTATCCTCTATATCTCTCCTCAAATCAATTAGGCCTGGAAGAAATCTCTGTACTAATTATGCTTTTTTTAATTGTTAGGTTATCCTGCTCCCATCTATCTTCGACATCGATTTGACGACTTCTGTGGCGCGGCGGGCGAAGGTTCGCCTGCGACGCAGGAGGTTGTGGATTCGATTCCCGCCTCTGAACAAATATTTATGCGATCTGCAGATAATTGTTCAGGGTGTTCTGGGTATTTTTCTATGTATAATAAAAAATATCTATCGATGTAATGTATTTGTTTTAAGTATATCAGTTATCTAGTACCCATAACACATGCTCTGCTTAGCTTGGGGCTAGATAATGTTGTGTGAAATCTCCAGCATTTATTTATTTATTTATCTAGCATATAAATAAACATCTTTATTGTTCTGCTATAATGAGTTTTTCCAAATCAATGGCAATAGTTCCCAATAATCCCAATGTCAAAAAAGCCATATAAAATACATCAAAGTAAGTGAGGATAACCGACTAATAAATAAACAGTTAGGAATAAGTACATTGTTGTTCAAACAATACATTGCTTTACAGTACCTACAACCTATGAAGGTACTTTTGACAGCAGCAGCATAAAATGATCTATCTAATTGACATGATAAAAACATTGAAATCATATTCATCAACAGTCTGTAGATATCCACTAGCAGACAAAGCCCTCCCATAGAATGCCATGACAACCAGTCTTGAGCCCCCTCAATCCACCGATTTCTTGCAACCTTTAAAATATAATCAGTTCATCGAGAGCGGTGCCTTCCTACACTGCGTCATTTAGTTCGTTGTGGCCACTCAAGAATCTTTATTCCCCAACGGTATAATTGCAATAAAACTCAACTCGTAGGTATATACTTCTTTTTTACTAAACTTTATGCAAGTGCAGCTGTCAAACGTGGCTTTATAGCATGACAGTACTGAAATGAATCGTTAAAAAGTTCACAGAGGCAACAGTTATACAATTACTTCAACAATTGCTGGTAAATTAGTTTTTCTATCAATTCCGAAGTCAATTTTACGAATAGAACATTTTTAATTGCAGTTCATCAATTAAATACACATCATTCTTTGGTTTTATTGCCAAAAAACTACAATGTTGATAGGTTGAATCGAATTGCTAGTTTATCGTATTTGTGTGTATTTACTTCTGTATGCTCAAGGACCGTATAGTCCGAGTTTTAACAAGCAATTGACACGTACGTTTGGTGTAGTATACACGGATTATTGTGTTAAATTTAAGTTATCTAGTAGTATCTATAGTAAGGTTCTCTAGTGGTAACCACGAACCGGACGACGCATTGTAGGAAGGCCGAATCCTTTCGATGGACCAAAGACATTTTAAGGTTTGATGGATGGAGGCCTTCGAGCAACAACACGGAAGGGAGTAGCCATTCGCAGCGTTCCCCTCTGTCAAGCCAAAGTAGGCATATGCGTTTAATAAAACTAGTTGTTATTCTGTGCAAGGTTTGTTAGTGTGAGTGCCGTCATTACAGTGCTGTATTTGGATGTGTATATGCGGAATTGCGCTTGTGTGCACATTTTCCCCCGGCAAAAAATGACAGAACTATTTGAATCGCTAAGGCTACTCCCTTCCGGCCCGCGGCAGGAAGTCCGTGTTGCTCGAAGATGGAGGCGGATCAAGACCGTTTCGTCATAGCATTGCATGTATGTTCAGCAGTTCTATAGTCTGATGATGATGGTGATGAGGTTCAAACATCAGTGGCAATTGCTTGACTACGGCGTCGTTGCATGTTACTGTCACGTACGCGTAAAGCATTAACAAAACCTACGTTGCTTATTACACTTGTGACGCTACTCGTATGTAAACGCCTTAACAGATTCTTGTGAGTAAAATAACATTTGTATAAAAGTAGGTATTCATTCAAATGTTTTTTGTATATAAAGTATATATATTAAAATATTCTTTTGTAGAAACTTAAATGTACAACAGAAAACTGCTTCAGACTTTGGCATCCTGTAATTTTAATTTGGTTTGGAATTATTATATTATTATTGAGGTATTTACTATACCATACAAGCGTTTTCTATTCGTAAAAAGGATCATCAAAAATTGCCAAGCCGTGTTTGCTGCCTGACTCTTCAATGATTGGTCGTGTAAAACAGGAGTAAATTCATCTAGATAGATTATGAGACGAATCAACATGATTCTTGTTATTTTAATGAATAAAACACTATTGATTTATAGCATTAAATGTTTATGAAATATTTGAATGTATTAAAAATAATTTAAATTATAAATGCCTCAATAACTGCATCAATTTAAAACGTGGATCCGCCATTTTTAATTCATATCAGGTTAGTCACAATAACTCACTAGTAAATTTACATCCAATTAAAAAAAAAACATGTTTTGCTACTCCCGTTTTTTGGCGAACGATTAAATACAACGGGTTTCACGATCGGATACATTAAAATTGTATCGGATGAGTGCACTCGTTAATTACTCGAATAAAAAGTCGATTATTCGTTTTCGTGCGTTTTACTTGCGATTCCACTAGGTACTCCATCGTCCAGATAACAAGCTTCATGTGAATAAAGTCTCACGGAAATTACAATAAATGACTCCACCATCCTCTACCCAAAACGGAAAGGTTAAGAGTGTCGTATCGGAACAATATTTCACCGTTGAAAGATAATGATGTTATTCGTTTTAACTTTATTTTTAGGGCATCGGCGCAACAGTTTTTAATCGACAAACATGTTGAATTATGGCCCAGAATTTCAGATATACTTTAGTTATTTTTTTAAACTACGTAAGTGCTAAATCAAAACATGTTCTTTTTTTATAAAAACGAACATTATAATGTGCAACATATAGACTTGTGTGCAAAAAATCTAAGATGAAATTGCTATCATTTCAAGATGCCGAGTGAAATTTTTAATATACAGAGCCTCATAAGAATATTATAATTCTATCGAGTATGTATTTGTCTTGTTGTCCTTTTTTTCAGGTTTTAGAATAAAAGCTCAAAATTTAAACTACTTACCTACCTATTTATAAAATATGACATCCCCAGCTATTCTACTCATTGATAATGAAAATACCATGAAATCATGAAATGATGAATCAGATGACCATGTCTTAATTACCTATGTGCCTTAATTTCGTAAAAACCACCACGCCGGTAGGTACGTATAAAATAAAAGAGCATCGGATCCTATTCATACAAGCCGATTTCAATTAAAAAAAATCCTCTTTAAAATTAGCTCTTTCATTATCTGTCATCATCCAGTTGAAAGAGATGAAAATCCCTCAAGAATTGCTTATGTGGATATAATATTTACTTATAACATTTTATCAGTTTTTTTTGCCAGCAAAAAAAACCTTAGACCGATCGTCGTGGTATTTTAGGGGAGGCCTATGCCCAGCAGTGGACTTTTACAGTTTGATGATGCTGATGATAATGATATTTTTATAATAAAGGTTCCATTGTGTCATTTAAAAGAGAGAAACAGAGACTACTTTTGTTACTACCTGATACCTACTCGAAAACAAAACAATTATAGAAGCGACTGTTTAATTAATAATGTGCTACAAAAAGCAATCAATAGCATAAAGGGCATTTGATGGTATGTGGGTTCCGATTGGTGACGGCGCGTTGTGATTGGTTGGATGCGACGGCCATGTTTGATCCGCGCATGCGCCCGGCCGCACAGCACACATGTGACTGGTGTTCTTTCTTTTGTCGACCACAATATATTAGGTGTGATTTATGATGCTGAATATTAAGTAGGTGACATCTCGAATAATTCATTTTATACTCTTATAAATCGATAAAATTAATCGTAGTTTTCAAATAGTTTATCCTATCATACTATTTTTTTATTTGCGTATGCCCTGGAACATCCTTATCTGCTAGTTCCTACACAAAATACCTGATGTTAAGGTGGATCGTCTCGCATATGGCGCGAAATTCAAATTTTATTGTGTTTTTGCTTATTAAATCTCATCAACACTTCTTGTGTTCTTCTTATTGTGAAAACTAAGTTTGCAAAAACTAAGAGATCTAATACACATGTTTTAGATTGTAATATCTCATAAAGATAATTAGTTTAGCTACGAATACTCTTCAATAATTTTTATAGTGTTTTTTTTTGTTTAGGGATATTCGTAGCTTTACTAATGATAATTATGAGATACTATCGATTAAAACATGTGTGTTGGGTTTCCTAGTTCAAGCGAAATTTTTTTTCGCTCTCTCAAGAAGTGTTGGTGAGCTGTGCCGAGCAAAACACAATCAAATTTGAACTTCGCGCTACATGCGAGACGATCCACCTTAAGTGCTAACCTGTACCTATAACAATGCATTAAGTTGTTTATTACTCTATCAAGCCGTAACGGCTGAACCTATTTTGATTTTATTTGGTACAGAGATAGAACACATACCTAGGCTACGTTTTATCTAGGCGAGCAAAGCCGTGAGCAAATCCTAGTAACAAATAAAGATATCAGAAAAAAACAGAATAGATATTATGCAAATAACTATGAAATCATTTAGAAAGCCGGCTTAGATTGTTCATTTCCTAAAATAATAACATAAAACAGCTAGATCGTTAACTGTATGAGATAAAGAGTTTTAAACACATTTTTAATTTGGCAACACACCACCAAAAGAATAACAAACAGTGAATCGCACTTGGAAACTTCATTCAAACTAACATTAGTGTGGTAGTGTTTGAGCGTAATACGCCGTTTCTGCTGTCAAATTGTTGTAGAACGTAGAGCGTTACGACGAATAAATGTCGGCTCACTGACAACTCCGCCATTTTATTTTAGTTTGCGCACGCGCAGATGTACCTTTTGCGCTATTTTAGTAACTGCTTTCGAGACGGATTCTCGCTTCTATTACATCGGACATTTTTATAAGCCAGCATTGCCGACAAATCACTAAAATAGTCCATTCCTAAACAAAAACGAGATTATTATTGGCCATCTTAAACAATTTCAGTGATTAAGATACGTCTTTGATAAGAAGATTTTCTTTATTCATTGCAGGCATGTGCCAACAAGGTCGGTTCGTTTCTTGACATTGTTAATCTGTGTGAGTCAAGAATGATTCCAGATTTATCACAAAATTTAAAGCCACGTAGTTAAAATAACTAGAAAACAGTTATTTCGATTTCATTTTCACTTTTAGGTGCTTTGGTGAATTGAAAGTAAAGGACAGATAAGATGTGTGTAGCTACGTAGTTTATATTATGGGTATTAAGATAACTAAATAGGTAAATTACCAATTGACCTACAGAGTTGAATGAAAATTATACAACAGCATACAAAATCTAGTTTAAAACGCATTGAAAAAAACTATAATTTGTATTCAAATATTAATGAGCTGACACATGTTTTTTTGACTTACTTTTAGATACCTATTTGTTTTAATTCTTTCGATAGTTAGTATAGCAATTTTGATAATATTTGTAAATTTCACAAACCTAAATTAAAATACGTAGATTATTTTAATCCCTATTATTTATTTCTAAATGAAAAGGGTGGCCGTGTTACCGTAGAATCTCTATGAAGCTAATAATTATTATTTGAGCGAGTATTCGAATTAGTTGTTAATGTTTTTTTTAAATGTTTATTAGTATTTGTCGTGGTATTCTGGGGGGAGGTCTATGTCCAGCAGTGGACTTCTATAGGCTGATTATGCTGATGATGATTATTTAAGTGATGTTATTTAATTTGTATTCTATTTTTACTGTGTTAAATATATTCTATATGTCTTTCTACTTTCATAACTGAATTAGTACCTAATCAAATATTTTCAATACAATGGAATGCTACGGAAATTAGATATATTTGTAATATAATAATTTTAGACTATATTTATTTTCTGTACAATCATCTACCTACCTAAATAGATTAAAATTATAAGTACTAAAATATTTGTTAGTGATTGGTTAAGGCACTTCTGCTATTTCACTCTCCTTTTCATTCTCATGTAGCAATAAATCGAAGATAACTATCAATTAAAATATATGTCCAGCATTTATTTATTTATTTATTATTTATTTAATTTATTATGAGTATCATGCAAAACAAATGTATCGTATTCAATAATCTCAATACATTAGTTAACTTCATAATGCTTACGGAAAGCTGATTGCAGGGTCGTAAAAGCGCGAATAAAAAATAATTGTACTATTGTATGCTAAGTGAACAGGCAATTTAGTTTAGTAATGGTTTGCCTTTTAGTGTACTAAATAGACCTCACAGAAGAAGACTGCGTGTAGGTATTTACTATTCATAAAGTAACGGGACAGAAAACTATTTTTATTCTGTGACCAAGGTTAGGTTTTCGGTTTTGTTTAAATGGGTATATTTGTATGTTATTAACCCAGTAGGTATATGTTTATTAAAAAAATATTACTGCTTAGGTATATAATTATTGCGTATGCTATTATTATCTTCTGTAGGTAATAATTTAGGTGATTAAATTTAAGCGTTAATAATCCAAATCTTCATAATAAATTATAACGTTAATTATGTTATGAATGTTAATTCTGTATTTAAGGATATAATAATTTAATGTAAATAAATTAAATTCAACGATTTCAGGAAACGAAACTATTAAATCATATGTAAATTGTACCTAAATTAGAAAATCATCAAAATAATTACTAAACCTTCAATAAACAATAAAATTAGAAATATCCTGCTCCTAGTTATATTCACAATAACTAATTTCAATCCATTCATATTTTTTTGTAAAGTTGAATATTGTTAAATTTTTAAACACTTAAATAGCCGAATACTGCAATACTTTATGACTCTAAAAAAGTCATATAAGCAATCAATATGATTACTTATAATATGACTATAATAACTAAGGTTCTTAAAAAAACATACGTAGGTACCTATGTGTATCATAGCTATTGTTATTATCGATTTAGTTTCCTATAAGTACATTGATGAAAGCATTGTAATAATAATAAATGCTTTAATCCATTTAATTGTTTTATTTACTTATGCCAAATAGCTTTAGTTAATATATATTTATTAACCTATTTCAATTACGCCTGTGTACCTATTAGCCATACTAAATAAATATTATGTGAATACGAGCTGCATTCCTACAAAATAAGAAGTAGATATACATAAAAACACCTAGGTAAGATATATTTTCAAAAATAGGATAGGTAGGATGGGAATGTAAATAAGTTGCCTTCGACCTCGCCGTCGGCATCGTTCGGTGATCGTCGTCGCAGCCTTGGCGTCGGTCGGCTCCATGTGAAAATTGATAAATAAACAAAATTATGCTGTAATGAGCCAGTAAATTTTAATCTAATCTATCAATTAGCAAATTAGTAAGTTTATTGCTTATTTTTTTGTGAAATTACCCAATTGACGATAAATCAAATAAAATCCCTATATCCATCATTTTATTATGTACTAACTAATAGTAAATGGGTTAATTAAATGATTAATTGCCAATAAAAACAATAACATTGGTTTTATTGCATTTATATGGCTGTTGTTGAAATATTTTATTGTTTAAATAATTGAGTGCTGGTGAGATTTTAATTAGCAATAAATAGGTGAATATGTAATTCTAATTAGAATCACAAAAACCGGCTCTTTTTTCGATGCTGCAATTCATTGAGAAAACTTTGAGTAATTAATGATTAAACACCAATATTTGTTTTACTACCTTATAATGACGTTTTAACAAACAAAACAATCAAATTTTAAGGCTTTTTCAGAATTAATTTCTACTAAAGCTACTAAGAAAACTACATTAGGCGCTGTTAAGTTATTGGTGATTATAGGTAATAAAGGCATTACATTTACAAGGTCATACAAATAAAAATATGGCCTAAAAATAACGATAAAATTTGCGTTGGTACTCATAATGCTACCCAATAAAATGAGGTACCTAGTACCTATCTAATATGCATTTGTGGTACGAAAAGCAAAACGTTCTAATTTAACTTAATTTCCTTCACAGAACAACGTCAAAATTTACAAACAAACAAGCATGCAGACAAAAAGGAAAACATTTACCAGTGATGGACATCCAGGGATACCGCGGTATATCTGGCAGGGGTTGAGCTGAGGGTTGTGAGCAAGCCATGGCGTCCACGGAAGCTGCTGATGCCGCCGAGGCCGCTGAAGCTGCTGCTTGGTGGTAGAACTGAGCAGCCGCTGCCATGCTCGCCGAAGCAGCTGACACAGCCGCGCCTCCATTGTGCTGACCAAGTGCGTAATTCACCATCGGATCACCACCCACCGCTGACGGGTAACGGCAGCTCTTGTCATCAGCTGCAGACAAAGCTCCACCAGCCGAGAACGGTGTCCCTCCGAACTGCTGATGATGCGACACATATGGATACATCCTCGCCGGCGCCCCCGGCGACGCCGAAGACGAGGAGGAAGACCGCTGCGGACTTCCAGCGCCCGGCGAGCCGGCTCCCAATGCCGCTGCACCCAGTCCGCCTGACAGCGAACTCGACAGCGACGTCGACAGCGACGACGACAACGAGGAAGAAAGCGACGCCTCTACAGGCGACGCCCCAGCACTCGCGAATAAATTCTGGTGGTGGAACTGCTGGTGGTACTTCGGAAGCATGCTATCGATGATGAACTTGGAACTCATCGCTCGGCGGCGACGCGGCGCGCGACGATCGCCTCGCGGGAGATGCGTTTATCGCCGGCGATTCGGATCGATTCTCGCGCGTGCACCTCTACTATGGCCGCGGATCGTTTATGACCCGCGTATGAGGCTCTACGACTCCGAATTCCCCGTCGTGGCGAGCGTTACCGCTGCCGCGCGCCGCGCTCGAGACGGCGAAACATGCCACGTGCGTGCGAGCGAGACGCAGTGATAAAGTGGGGCGACCCGCCGGAACCCTCTCCGTCTCATTAATTCCTACCTGCGTGGCTTATATTAGAAAGAGATAAAAGCTATTCGCTAACGACCATTCTGACGGCCATTGTTCGTAATGGCGCCTGGTTCCGCGCTCCCCCGCGCCGACATCGTCTACGCCAATAGTGATCCGGTGCAGAACATTCACCGCCAATCACAAACCATTCTGGCACTTCTAGCTGTCAAATTGAATGGGTTTAGACCACAACGCAGCATTAAATATTTTTTTTTGTGTTTTGTAGCAACACAACAGCATTATGATATATAAATTTATTGAAATTGTTATAAAACAGTTTTTTTTTCACGATATTGACCTACCGTTTAAAGTACTTTTAGTTTAGTAAACATACACAAATTACACAATACATGTTAATAGTACTTTTAACATATTTGGTAGTGTAAGCCAAGTTATCGTTGTTTACTATTAAAAATTCATTTGCCTAAAATTGATGCCAGCACTCGTTTGTAAATTTTTACTGTCGCTTAAAAATATACAATAATATATTATAATCATGTTATAATCGTTTTTTTTATAAAATGTTTTGGTATATAAATTATTCACATAATTTATATTTGTACCTATATAAAGTCACTTTGATCTGATCGTAAAAATTAAACGACGGTAATGAATACAAACATTTGATAAGTTTAAGTTGAAGTATTTAGTACTTAATCAATCTTCAACCAAAGTTATTGTAATACAAAAATTTTGTTGTCAAAATTAAATGGTCCATACTAAACTCCGTAAAAAAATAATAGTTTTTATGTCAAATTAAGCATGAAAGTTGTGTGTTTGTTTGTTACTCACTCAAACCGTAAAGGCTAAACCAATTATGATTCAATTTATTAAAGCGATAGATTTAGAGAGATAACCTCGATTAACGACAAGCAAGAAGGTAAATCATGAAGACTGCAAGCAAAATTTTGTTTAGATGTAATTTTTATCTAGTTTTATAAATTTTAGTTCCTTGATGTAGGAAACCGGATAGAATAGACAATACACAAATTTTTCATTTTATATTATAAAAAATTATATGTCTGGAAATATACATTTTTTTATTAGTTAACAATTACAGATAATGAAAGAACTTAGTAAACTTGTTAAGAAAGTATATGATACAATTTCTTATCAGAAAAATCTTTAAGAATCGTATAAGGAAATATCTTATAAAAATTGCACACCGTTGCTTAACGCCGACCACGTGAACCAGCGAGTATCGCCCTTCTCGTTCCAACGGCTCGTTCGATCTCTGTCTCACTTTTCATTCATCCTCAGCCGTCGTAACCACAGCGAGCACATGTGCAATAAGAATCTTTACGACTATTAAAATAAAACCTTTTATTGGCTGAGAAGTTTATTTATTTAATACACTTTTGATTGTTACGCATGTTTAGTGCATGGTTTTTATAGGCTTAAGTTGTCTTTCCAGCTTTATCAGGTCGGTGGTACGACGGTGTGGCAGTAGAGCATTGCATAAGTATAGCTTTTATGTTGTTATTGTGATGTTCTCGGCGTAAACGTATGGAATGCATGATATGGGCCGTTGAGGTCGTTTTTGCCGCGATAAACACAATTTTAGTTATTAATTTTTTATGAGGTTAGCTGCGGTATAATTTATTGATTAAATGCATGATTACGAGGCCGTTAAATATATAATTTTAATTACAAATGTAACTATTATGTAACGCTATTTACTTAACACAATTTATTTTTATTTAAAAAAAGATTGATCGCAGATGGAGCTTTCGAAACTTAGTACTGACAATAACACGAACATTATTATTTAAATAAGAACAAAATAATGTATTTAAATTCCATGCTTAGACAGATCGTTTTTTTTTAATTAGCTCATTAAGTTGTGTTTGTTTTAATTTAACAACAAAAATATTTATTTTATATTCGAAAACTTATAGGAACACGATTTTTTATTCTCTATTAAAATCGAACTATTAATACATATTTAAACTACCTACAAAAAAAAACAAATGAGACTTCATCCTCCCAGTTGTGTTTGTACAACAAAAATGGCTCTCGTTGTGCCCGGTTCCGGTTCTTCTTCTCTTAGTTCTTTTTCTGTCCTTAAAATTAGTGGTTCTGAAGAGAACCGTTAAGGTTGCAAAAGATTGGTAAAAAGAATCAATGTTGTGAAAGGATTCAACGATTTCATACATATTGCACAGCGTCCAGCTCAACACAATTCTGCTGACGTAGCATGTGACGTACTCTCTCGACAATCTTGTTCGGTCTTGAAAAAGTCGAAACCTAGATATAGGTAACTCATAGATTGAAGTAAAAAATTTACAGTTTCAACTATTTAGTGACGACAAGGGTTTGTCTTACCTCGTTAGCAAGCATTAGGTATGTGTATGTTAGCCTCTTCACACAAATCCGTTCTCCACTCTCATTTTGTCTACCAATTTACTGTCACAATCAAAGACTATTATTAAAACCTTCGAAGAGGTAACTAAGAAAGAACCAGTCTTCATATAAAAATAATCAACAATCAAGAATTCTATCAGAAGGCGTAGCAACTGTGCCACGAATTATATAATTTTGTTCCCCTGTTACGGGTTCATTGAAATTTTTCGAACTAGGAAATATAAAGAAGCTTGTTAATGTTATAAGGAAAAATAAGTAAGAAAAGACTAGATTCAGAAAGGTTCCCTAAAAGTTTGACCAGGTTTACGTACGAAACTTAAATCTGAAAATATTTGAAAAATAACTCAGTAAAAAACCATACACTGCAGAAACCTGGGGCAAAAAGCAGTTATCACAAACGAAAGACGATGCATCCCTGATCCTCAACTAGGTGGAGCAAGTGCTCATCTTAATAGATCTTCAAGTAGAAGCTGATGGACCCAAAAAATATAATTTTTCATAATAGGGAACAAAAGATTTGTTTATTTCCATCTTCATATATAAGCAACAAAGCTATCTATGGCTAATTTCAATGGTTACTACTAAGGTTCCTATAAACAAAAGAAACTATCGATAAAGAATCTCACATCATAAACTGCAGAAACCTGCGACAAAAAGCGGGTATCACAAACGAAAGATGATGCATCACCCATCTCCCCCTTTTTATGGCAAATGTACCATTATGCAAGCCACAAAGTCTCAGGTGGGCGGAGCAAGTGTCCATCGTAAAAGTTCTCGGGTCTTCTGAAAATTTACAACTATCGCTTGCAAGATTTAACGACCAGTTTATAGATACAGAGCTTTTAAATTCGATATAAACTTGCTTTGTCTCAATGAAACAGCCATCAATGTGACAAATGCTGTAATATATTGAGTTATTGGATCGTTGTGGTCATTTCGTTTTAAGCTATGTCAGCTGTTGATTTTGTTTGATTATTTGCTAAAACATTTTTCTTTGATGTGTTGGAGCTTTGAAGGGTTTTTATGCTTTAACCAATTTAAATGCCTTTCTTGTTTTCCAAGAAGACTCTGTTTTGTACCAGAATTTGAGTATTTGCTTCTTTTCTTGTAGTCTTCTTTGATGTAGGATGCCAATTGGATTTTTGAGGGGTTTTATCCCCTGAGACCAATAAAGTTCTCTAATAATATTTTCAGTTTTTCTTGTATCAAGTTATCTTCTATACCAGGGTTTCTTCTTCTTTTTTCTTACTTTTCATGCAGCTTATGATCCATATTTTTACAAAAGTATCAATTGTACTTTCACAATCCACATTTCGTTGCAGAGCTTAGGTAAGAATCATTACCATATGCATGACTATGATAATATTATTACATTTTTTAAGAAATCCAAGCCCTAGGACTTGAAATTCTTGCTTGTGTGTAAGTTTTAATCACCTTCTCGATTGATTAGACATTATAGAGGTGGCAGAAATCAGTCAGTGGATGGAGGTGGCTCAATACCGTTCATTGTGGCATTCCAGGGGGAAGGCCTATGTCCAGCAGTGAATTTCTACAGGCTGATGATGATGGTGATGATATAGTCTTAATTTTCACTGATCCCAATTGGAATGGTTTGAATACAAACGCCTTCACACCTTTAATACATTGGTAACATTAATTAAGGTTGTTTAATTTTTTTAATTACGTCATTCAATTTTTGTTTTTAATTTTGTATTGTTCTTCTGTGTTTGTAAAGTTCTTGGCTGTTTTTGTTTGTCTGTTTGTGTCTCGGCTGTTTGCAAGTAATGCTTTATGATATCACCTCGTCTCAAATAAGACCATTTTCTCAGACCTTTGAAGTTCAAAGCAGCCCAAACATCTAGAGGTCAAGTTGGTGTGGTCACGTGATGCGATGACTTACCCAAATTGTGTTTTCACCTGAAAAAGAAAAATAAATTCTTAGTCTTCAGGTACTTTGATTACCTTAAATAAATGAAATAATAATAGGATTGTTATTAGTTAGCAAAATAGAACGATTTGAATGTTAAATAAGACATTACGTTGACATAGAATTACTAATTGGGGTCTGATCCCAGGGGAAAGTGAGGATTTGAATTACTTACTTGAAAATCCTTTACTACGTAGTGTACAAAACTTACTATCGAATAATATTATAAATAATGATTAGTATTTGTTTTTATTGATAAAATAATTTAGAGATCTTTTTTCATGTTTGAGGCACTTCCTTGCCAACTTCAATTGGCAAGGAAGTGCTATATAAGTTGTACCTATCTATTAGTAGATAACACATTCCATTTCTAGGTTTCTTTGGAAGATGTTAATACAGAGGGATGAGGTATATGCCCAACATATTGCATATTTGCGGCTGCCATCAGTGATCACGATGATGATGGTTGGCGAACGTTTAGCAGCGTATCTAAAGGTTATTTAGAGTAATAAAAACAGATCTTCATAACTTTTCCTTTTGATACAAAATTACGCCTAGACTCAAAAGCTCTTTCTAATTCCAAAGCATGGTTCTTATTAATAAAATTATTATAAACGGGCCTCATTGTTACGCAATTCCAGCGTGCTTCAGGGGACTGCATCCTTTAGCGGGGGAGGGGGATGAGGCGAAGCTGGAAAAATTGCACATAAATATTGAAGCTGCCACTTACACGTGCGCCCACCGCCTGACGTTAGAACAAAGTGGATAAGCCCTAACTTAGACTGTTTTCCTATTACGCTTGAGATTTCTGGAGTCAATACCAGATCTTTAGTTTACAGAACAAAGAGGGGTCAGTAAAAACAATTTTTAGTACATTTCAGAAAATTTCAAAAAATGTTAAAGACTTCAATTGTATCAAATCTACAGCAACGTAGAAGAGCAACAAGAAGAGAAAGAGATCATAAAATCCAAACACATATTTATCGTTTCTTCGATAAAGTTGGTTATGTATACATATATAGAAGAGTTTAGATGTTGCCATGGCGTATCGCGCCCAAAAAAGAGAAAGAAAGAAGGTCAAATTAAAAAATCTTATGTTAATGAATTCAAAAACAAGCTCTACAACTGATTAATTGAGTAGTTACTGATAGATCCTGCTTGAAAGGGCAAATCAGTATTTACTTAAAAAGTGACCTCCTTTCAGATATTCCACATGGTGATGATGACATATTATCAGGGAAAAATGCTTTTTGTAAATTTGTACACCAAAGTTGTTACTTAGCTTTTCTTCTAATTAACTTTCAGAAGTATATACATTTTGCCAAACATATATATAAATACTGTAGAGAAAGCTAAATTTCGTGATAAAATTTAAATAAAGGAGATCTGTAAAAAAACTAAGCTTATAAAAATAAAAATTAAAAAAATTAGCAATTTAAAATGGCAATGGCAGGCTCGCAAAACCAACAACTGCTGAGGAATAAAGGTTCTCGAGTGGTGACCATAAACCGGAAGACTGATAAGGACTACCGCTTACTTGTTATATCTATGATTTTGTAACGGTCTGAGAAAGTGGGTGGATGGAGGAGGCTCAATACCGTTCGTCATGGCATTCTATACATACATACATACACATAAAAACTCGCCTTTTTCCCCGAAGGTTTAGGCAGAGCCTCAAAGAGCCTCTTTTCACCGTCGTTACGACTGTGCATCGCAAGAATATAGACGTGCCAAATGTTGAGCTCATCGCCGCCATTGTTTTTCACGACCAACTCGGCTAACGCTTTCTTTCAGTAATAACATACTCCTAACTAACCCAGCATCCATAGGACAAATCTTATACCAACGAAAATTGCCTAATAAGTCCAGGTAAATTATATATCTATACCAAATTATAAACTTGTTTCCCAACAGCGGACTTCAACTGGTTAATGATGATGATTGATCCATACTATGACACCGGCAGCGCAATGCGAGCCCTCCTTCTTTTTCTTGTAACAAATTTCGCAACAATCTCACTTATTATGCCACACAAATTTCCGCTCCCGCTTGCCTCTAGACGCGAAATTAAAATTTCCTACTCACCCCCCATCTTGTATACGATACGACTGGAATGGCTTAATAAATATTGCTACTTAAGAACCTTTAGTAGTAGGTAAGTTATCTTTTAAGAATTTATTTCTGGATGGAAAATACTTCCACTTCCATGAGACTAATGTACAAAGAGAAAAAGAAAATTAAATATACGTGAACATAATAAGAAAATTGCTACTTTGATGGATAAGGGCTAATTACAAATATTTACAATTATTAAAGGGGGCATTTTGTCTAAATTATATAAATTCCATCATCATTATCATTTTAAATGTAATTAGGGCCTACAGTAGGCATACAGCTTGTCATTCTTCTGATTTATTTTTTAGAAGTCAAAAATGAGAAATTTTTTCTTAGGGAGGGAAAATTGCCTCTAAAACATGCTCTACCATGAGAAACATTAGGTTCACTGTTGAATAACACAAGTACGCAAGCTCCACGTGGTTCCAGATGCTTGTGCATAAGAATACTGCATGGTAAGATACTTTTAGTATTTTAACTCTTTATAAATTACATAATAACCACGATCGCAAGTAAAATCGAACAAACTGATATTTATAATACTTACAAATCCAATATAAGTTATTTCATATTCTATGGAAATTCTCAGATTGACAAATGTTAAATAGTTTTTTAACTGGGTACCAATAAGTACCGATAATAAAAAAAACAAGAATGACGTGTGAAATGTTTTAGGTTTAAAATATTATATGGGACGTTTGACAATTACCTACTCGTAGAAAAAGTTGTAGGCGAGGGCTAGTTATAAAAACGCTATTTTCTCAAATAAATAAATCAACATACGCCGATACAAATTGATGTCTGTTTTGAGATAAAATTATGTGAATAAAGATTAAAAATAAACTGTCCAGTGTTTGTCATTATCCAATAGTAATGAATAGTAATACGTTAATTTATTTATTATTTATATAAATTAATCATTAATAACTAATAGAAAAATCAAAACAAGTCACAAATAATTATTGCCAATAATAATTATCCTCATCATTATCATCACCCGCCTGTTTACGTCCACTGCTTGATGAAGCCTTCCCCATTGAGCAATGGGGGTTTGCCATAATCAACACGGTTGACAGGCGGATTGTGATCGCAGATTTGTGTTAATTATCACTCAGGTGGATGCTGCTACCAATTCCCTGGTGTAAATTCTTAGTAATACGTTTACTTCATCAACGGGAGAAGAAAGAGGGCTCCATTCTTACACCTGACACACCGCGGCTAAAAATAATAACACTTATTTATTTATTTATTACATTAGTTGCTATAATTTGTACTAAATTTTATTCAAGAGTGCAATTCTCTAAGCTCCAGCGTCGATCCTTTTTCACCGACTTCCCAAAAAAGGAGGAGGTTCTCAATTCGGTTGTATTTTTTTTATTTTTTTTTAATGTTTGTTACCGCTCAATTATCTCCGGCGCTTATGAACCAATTTGGAAAATTCTTTTTTTATTTGAATAGATATACTTCCAGATTGGTCCCATTTTTTTCAGAATCCAGTTCTGATGATGGAATCCATGAGGAATTGAGGGAACTCCTCAAATATTGTAGGCATACATATGGCGATTTTGATATTTTCAGCAACAAACCAAGCATTTGCATTCAAAATGTATAATAATCCTTTCACCACTATGGTTCTTTCATCATTTTTTTTCATCCAAATATTTTGTCGAATAAAATGGCGGAAGTCGGTTTTTTTAAATGAAAATTTATATATTTATTTTTAATCTCTGCTTAGCTTGGGGCTTGATAATGCTGTGTGAAATGTCCAGTATTTATTTAGGATTTATTTATTATTTATTTATTATTATTGAAATAAATAACAGGGCGTGATTAAAATAAAATTTGACTTTTCTTGTATGAAAACCGAATCAAATATCGAACGTTTATCTGTCAAATTTAAATTAAACATCAATAAGCCCTCAGATTATGATCTTAATAAGGATGTTAGAGAGAATCACATTGCATCCCTGGCTCAAAAATAGTAAGTGATACCTAAGTACAAAACGAGTTACTTAAAACAGATAATTTTGCATCTTAACAAGCTCCTATCTATAACAAACATTACATCAAAACAATATTTTCAAACCGTCCATTCCGGCTACGGTCGCACACCGCAATATTATTCAAATAAAAACAATTTCAATTTGTTCCCAAATTGAAACAGAGAGCAAGCGCGATGTTATTACATTTGGGCGGAGGTTAGCAGCGGTAGATAGAGCGTGTAAAGTGCCTACCCTCCCTGCCCTCATTGCCTATAACACCAACATCGGGCTTTCCTCAAAAGCCTTCAAGAACGCCTCAAATTTAGCGAGTTTTCGCTCTCAATACTCTTACGCGACGTTTAAACGATTACGTAAAGTACGAATATACGTAAGCCATTTTTCTTTTATGTCTTGTCTTGTGACAAATTGAGTCATTGATCGTCGTTGGCGGGATTTCCTCACGTCGGATGGATCGAGAAACCTATTTATTATTATTTATATTATATTTCGAAAAATGGCTACTCACTTAATGAAAGGGTTATATTTTAAAGGCAAGTATGTAGATAAATATGATAACTAAAATAAAACAATAATGTAGGAGAGAATAAGGTACATTTATCTAAAATAATAACAATAAATGTGAACATAGGTAAGGATTTGTTGATAAATTTACCAACATAGCAATTCAGTATTCAGAGGCATTGGTAAATTACCACCTGAATTGTGTTAGATGTGGCCGCGTTGAAATCGTCTCTCATGCAGGTACACTAAATAAACATGATTTACTTTACAAGCACATCTTCATCAAATAAAATACGGGAGAGTTTGGCCGGACTATGATAGGCAGAATGTTAAACTGATAAGCTGTAATGATAACGTTTAGTTGAGGTAGCGACATCTATGCTAATCAAGCTGAACTACTTAAACATCGTAGAACCTCACCAAGGACTCCACAATATTTACTGTATCTCTGGTAAAACATTTTAAAAACACAATTACTTAAGTACTAACGTTTTGTTGAATAAGGTTTATAAAATACGTAAATTTTGTTATTGATACTCCATTTATTGGTAAAAAATAATAATATTCGTAGATAATAATTATTTTTCTTTGTACATAGAGCGCCATCTTTGAAAGGGCGGACGAACTATTTCCATGAAGGGTTGAAAAATGCACTTAGTAAAGTGCATGTGCGCCCTCACACGATGTTTTTGGAAATGTTGCAATCCATAAAAAGTACCCTTGAAATTGTCACGTGAAGTGACAAGTGATATGGCGTTAGTAGCAATGTAAGTAGGTATAGGAGGATCAAAAATGGTTTTACAACTAATGATCTGAACAGTAATCATGGATGAGACTATAATAAACTGATAAGAGTTGATTCTAAATGTTTTTTTTACGATGAATTAATTACCTACCTGAAATCAAGATACTTAAGACAACAGGCACAGTTGAAAATAAATAATATTTTAGCCACTAATTAGTTTAAGAACCTGCCTCATTTAAAATTATGTCAAAAATTGTTTTAAATAAGTAGTAACTGTTACTACTCATAAGCTAATATAGGTCAGGTATCAGCTATTCTTTTTGTCAAATTTAATACCTATAATGTGAATAGTCAAGTGTTAAGGTCACTAACGACCACTTTATTGCACCATAGAATTTATAATTAAGTAACCTATTACAATGTTTTTATCTGAATTTCAAATTTACGCAGGTATTCAAATTAGCAACGTTTCAAACTATTTAAATAATCCTATAAATTACTGTCTCGGAAAATAATTCACACATAATAATCTACGCTGATTATTGATTTTAGTTAAAAAATATAGGTAAAGAGTTATGATTTTTGTCATTAACTATATATTGTATTATTATTTTTGTAAAAAAAATAAGAAAAAATCTATTAAAATAATACACGGGCTAGGTCATCATAATACATGTTTTCTGTTTCATTGATAGAATAAAACAACAAAAATAAGTAAAAACAAAACTAAAAAAAAATACAAATTAAACAAATCTGGACTAGTATTTAGATGTGTACAAATTTAACAGATCTAAAGACCGTTTCATACGATCTAAATATCTAAAACACTACCAGACTGAAGCGTCCCCAGATGCTAGCTGCATTGCCATGCTGAATGGCAGTACTAATGCGTTTGAAATATTTCATAGACAAAATTTATATTAATTATTACAATAAACTAAAATAGAAACTATTGAAATTGTCTGTGAGTTTTAGTTGGAAGATACTCAGTACACTTTGATACTAGAAACTCCGATTCCGCAAAATAAACATTGTACGGTTTGAGGCGAAGCAAAATTTAAAATAATACAGCTGAACTTTATCCAGCTCGCTAATCCCATAAACATTTATTCGGTTTAACAAGGGATGTACAAAACAAAGAGATTACGCTTACCTCACAAAAGAAAAACAACACGGAGAGTATTGACGTATACTTATAGCATTTTGCTAAAACACGTATGTTTATAGCATATTGACTAAATAATGGTCCCATTCTCACGTCTTCCTCTGATTTAGAGCCTCACAGAACCCCGCTTTAAGACTACATAATGACACCTACCGCAGCTACTTTATACATGGACCTTATACAATTTTTTTCACACGCAACGATTTAGAATTTTTATCACGTAAATTTTCCGCTTGAAAGGGAAATCGCTATTGTCATTCTGTACGCACGAGTCGTTTCCTCACGAACACGTGTTTGTATATATTTATATGTATATGCAAGTATTTATTTCTGTCACGCAATTTCGGCTTTGAATTCCAAATTTTCATAGTTTGGTTTTTATTTGGGAGCGCGGGAAACCAATAGTGGCTCAATTGTATTGAATTTATTAGACAATGGCACGTTAGAAGTTGTACCATTTATGGTACTGATTTATCTTTAATGTTGTTGCGTAGGCTTCGTAGGAGTGTAATGACTTTCTAAGGCAAGACTTTATACTACAAATTTATCTTTGTATACAACAGTAACAGCTTAGTAAAGTTAGTAAGTTTGATATTATTACAAAATGTGTTCATTCATGGTCTTTTACTCTACATCTAATGACTTACCTTGTTGCGTTTTCAAACTTCCTTGTTATAAAATGTTTAACTATACGCACAATGTATTCTATATTAGTACCTGCAGGAAATCTAGGGGCAATCTGTAAATACCCAAGGAATTGAATTTAATTTACAATTACTATAATCATTTGGATTATAAAGATAAAGAAACTCATAAAGATATTCTACAAGCTTTGGATTCTTCCGGACATAGTAAGTAAGGGCAGTTCAGTACAGCAAATTTTGTATAAATTATATTCACTTTATAAAATGTACACATAATTGCTGCTGGTTAGAGATTATCACCGTATTTGCATAAGGCTATGACAAAATACCAGGAGCTGATATTGTTGTTTAGTACAACGTGATTAGAACGAATTATTGTTTTTTTGGAAATGTATGAAAGTTCAACATTTATGTCATGTTTTGTGTACCAAAGTTCTAAAAATATGAACGAAAATATGAAATTACTATTAATTTGTCAAAATTCCAAATAGGTACATCAGTAAAATATATCAATGTGAAATGTATGATTAGTGTGTGTTGCCTGTGATAACTTTACGGCACTGAGTCTTGGTCGCTAACAAAGAAAAATCAAGATCACAGACAAAGCTTTCAGGATTAGCAAGTTGGTGTGGCAATGGGTCATATAGCTCGCAAAACTAAGCTAAGCTGGAGAATAAAGGTTCTCGAGTAGCGAACACAAACCGGACGACGCAGTTTTAGGGAAGGCCCCCTTCGCAAGGTCGCATGAATTCAGTGGATGGCAGCAGCCCGGGATCGTTTGTATGGGGATTCTATTGGTGCAGGTTTTGTCCAGCAGTGGACTTCGATAGGGTTATGATGATGGTGTGAAAGTATGTATTCGCACCCATAAACGTACAGGCTATAGTTAGGTAAGTTACGAGTAAACATATTTTATTAACCGACTTCCCAAAAAAGGAGGAGGTTCTCAATTCGGTTGTATTTTTTTTTTATGTTTGTTATCGCATATCTCCAGCTTTTATGAACCGATTTGGAAAATTCTCTTTTTATTTGAATAGATATACTTCCAGATTGGTTCAAAATTCAGTTCTGATGATGGAATCCATGAGGAATTAAGGGAACTCCTCAAATATTGTAGGCATACATATATGGTGATTTTGACATTTTCAGCAACAAACCAAGCATTTGCATTCAAAAAGTATCATAATCCTTTCACCACTATGGTTCTTTCATATTTTTTTTCATCCAAATATTAAGTCGAATACAATGGCGGAAGTCGGTTTTTTAAATGAAAAGTTATTTTTCGAATGTCTTTCGGCTGATGATGGCTGAAATTAAATTGGGTTGCAGAACCAAGAGATGATTTGAATGGGTCCAAATGTTGGCAGTCTTGATGTTTTTTTTTATTCATACAGTAGATGTCCGCATTATCTTATGCTAATAGCATCAAAAGCTTCTACCCACAGGTCTGTTGCGAATGTGACTAGACGGGTGTCGTTACGCGTAACCGCTGTGGATGCCGAATTACGTATACGAGTACCAAATAAATGATAGCAAGTATTTTCGGGCCGCATGATGGCAATAACGTGAGACGTAGTCGCTAACTATTGGCGGTATAGAGATATGCAAGCTCAAAGTCGCGCAGTGGGATATAGAAAAAGCTATGCTAGGAGTTTCACTACGAGATATGATCCGAAAAGAGAAATCTGTAGAAGAACCAAAGTCACCGACATAGCTCTCAGAATTAGGAAGTTGAAGTGGCAATGGGCAGGTCATATTAGCTCGAAGAACTGATAACCGTTGGGGAATAAAGGTTCTCGAGTGGTGACCACAAACCGGACGACGCGGTAGAGGTCCCTCCACTCGATGGACTAAAGACATTATAAACGTCGCAGGAAGTCGGTGAATGGAGGCGGCTCAAGACAGTTCATCGTGGCATTCTAAGAGGAAGGTCATTGTCCAGGTGTGGACTTCTACAGGCTAATGATGATGATGATGATGATGCCAATAATTTACAAAAAAAATATGTTTCCTCTGAATATTTACTAGACTAGTAAGGTATCCATGGCCGTGGTGGTCTCAGCCTAAGATTAGGACTCCTCCACCTCCTCCCGTGGTTTTCATAAAAGACGACTAAGGGATTACACCAGGGGATAGGCAGCAGCATCAAACAGAGTGCTTAACACCAGTACTAAGATCACCATGCTACCTGCCAAGAGTGGTCATCATCATCAGCCGTAAGACGTCCACTGTTGGACAAGGCCTCCCCATTTGCATTCTGCAGACGGATTGGTGATCGCAGTATTAGTGTTGATGACCTACTCACCAAGTGAATACTGTTGGCATCACCTGTTGTAATCTCTTGGTCGGCTTTTACGACATCCAGAGGAGGTACGGTACCATTAGACCATATTTGGCCTTGAGTCATAGAGAGTGCTTCAAAAGACCATTAAAAGTGTCATGTAGGACAGGTATTTATTAGTAAAATTTTCTTTACATGCTAATTAATTTCAAAAAGTATTGTTGAGCAGTCAAATAGTTTATTACAATTATCTGCTATTTACAAGAATCTGTTGTTTATAAAAATAGTTTCTGCGTAACTAGCTACATCCCTACCCCTGTTGCAACTGTAACGCAAGTAATGACCGTAAGCAACCTTTTAACGAGGTATTTTTTGTAAGATTATTAATAGGTACAATTTAAATGTTTATTTATCAAATTTTTTTCGAGGAAAGTTACGAATTTGATCGAGGTTGGTTAAAAAAAAAATCTTATAAATCCTTTTTTAAATGATTATTTTAGTTAACCTTAATTTATGGAAACAATAAAACGATGAATTTCAACTAATATTATTTTTTCTTGTTTTTGACAATAGTTCATTTTGTTCTAGTAGAAAATATTTATTAAAAGTAAGACTTATTTTTGTGGGTGTAAGAACATTCATTAAAATTAACAGTTAAGGCCTAAACAGCTATAATTTCGATGTGACACTTAAGATTGTCAGTAAATAGTTTGGAGTATAACAGGTATATCATTATGTTATGTTACGTATGTTATGTTATAACTATAACAATATATAACTTATATATTCTTATGTTATACCTTCCTAACTAATGTTTCTTTCGCTAGTAACAAGATGACATTAGATATCTCGATCATAGCAATAGAGTTCACCACACGTAAAAGGGTCGCATGTTTATCACCCCTTGCAGACAGGGGTTGCAGACTGGGGTGGCGCATTGTATTGCAAACCGTCTGTCTCCAAAGATGGGGCTACTGTATTTCGCAACACAGTAGCTAGTTCACCTTTTGGCGGCTAGATGGGGTTGGGACTAATTTCGCCCAACAAATAAGCATAGCGAAGTAATAGTGTGGCTAATTTATCTTTGAAGGTCTCCTCCATAAAATACAATGAAAGCATTGCCATAATCACCACGCTTGTCAGGCAGATGGTGATCACAGTATTCGTGTTAAATACTCAGGTGGATGCTGTTGCCCATACCCTGGTAATCCCGTTACCATAGTAACTAAGAAACACTTCCACTATTTTAGAGTTGGTAAACTAATAAATTAAAACGAATTTCCCTACATGAACACGTTTCTATATATACTTTACCGCGTCAATCCCCACAACTTGTAATTTAATTTAAGTTTCAATTCCCACAAACTATTGCTTATTAAATGTATCTTGTCCTCTTGACAATCTGCGCTTTAAGTTATTTTTATTCTCAAAGAAAATAATCCTTTATATTGGTTTTCCTAAAAGTAAATTTCCCTCTATAACTTTAAAGTTCCCGAACATATTATCAGTATTTAAGAAGTAAAATTCTACAAAACTTTTCAAACAAATCTCTCTACAAAATCCCCTTCATTTAGACGCACAACACGTCTCGCTCTTAATTTTACCCAACACTTTTTATGACACTTAACTAATTACATTCATGAGATACTATCAATTAAAACATGTGTGTTTGGGGACGTGCATATAGGGAAACAGGTCTCCTTATTCCCGTAAAATCAGTATTCGCTATCTCAAGAGTGTTGATGAGCTGTAATGAGCAGAATACAAATGTTCCACGTTTATTCATTATTTAGGTACTTTTACTATTTATAACCTTTTAGCCGTGGTGCCGTGGCCTAAGAACAGACTTCTTTGTAAATGTCGTAAAAGTTGATTATGGGATAACACCAGGAGATAGACAACAGTGTTTACCTGCGTATTCAAAACCATTATTATGATCACCAATACGGCTGCTAAGCGTGCTGATGCGCGTGATTATGGATGAAGCGTGATTATGGCAAATGCCCTTCTTGCATTCTTTTGAGGGTAGGTCTTGCTTAACAGTGAACGTCTTTCGGCTCATGATAAACCTTATTCGAAAAGTACAACCTATTTTTAAATTATATTAACACCTCCACTGTCATAGTAGCACAACTACGTATAAGATAAATAAATTTAGTGTACAATTTATTACAAATGTAACTGTCCCTTACGTGAAGAGTTTCGTCGGTATCTTTGTGTTATTAACACTGTAGTGGTTGATTTGTGGGTAAAGCAAATGTGCGATGAGTAAGCAGTAGAAATTTTAATTTGCACTAACAATTTTCGTTAGACTGAGTAGAATGCGGATGGTTCTTTACTTAAAAAATGCACCTTCGCTGTTATTTTGTGCAAACCCTCATTTTCATAGTACGATGTAACAACGTTGATGCTGCAGTTAGTTGTCAAAACAACGTAGTTTTCGTCAAATAGTATGTTCTAAAAGAATATGCGTTTGTCATCAATAATTCTTTTTAAATTATTTTATTTGACTTTTTTATTTATTCTTGAAAACACTTTTATACTGTTCTTTTAAATTTCAGGTGGATAACAATGGAAAATTGCTGAAAACACACTACGTACAGACAGACCATAAGATCTTATCATTCTGGGTTCCTAAAGTACCAATAGGTAGGTATTTCGTTACAATATTAACGAAACTCTTAACATAACTGTTTTAACGTATACTGCACGCATACTATATATCAGTTAATTGCATAATGTTTATTTTTAATTTTGTGATACACTATCTGTTCGGCATTGTATAATTTTCGCAATTTAAGTTTCGTTGTAAAATAAATTAATATAAGTGTCCATAAAAGCGTATCAGCTCATAAATGCAGTGTTTTATGGACGATTTGATTGAGTGTTATATGCATAAAAGAAAGTTATATTTAATTATATACGCAATATAAATGCAGTTAAACTTATGTAAAGCTATATATTTAAACAATAATTTGATATTCTGTTTATATAATGACATAATTTTAGTATTTCTATGTATTAATAAAACCGGTTCCCAAGCGATACATATAAATATTGAATAAAATATCAATTAGTATTAAAACTCGTAGCATACATGTAGTATCGATAGCAACAACTTTGAATACAAAGTTGCTAATGGATTGTTAACCCAAGTACCAATATTGCTTGGTTGCACTACAAAACGATGGACAATGCAAGAAATTGCACAACAAGGACTATAAACCATCAAACTATCGCTCAACCCTTTGAGGTGTAATAAATTATTTCATTGGTTTTGACACAGTAGTATTTCAACCCTAACACTAACAGAATAGGGTCTTTATTTCAATTTTCAATATGGAATCGTTGTAAGACATAACTGTGAAGGTAATTATACAACAAAGGGATATAGTTAAAGCATGATTACAGGTTTTGAAGATACAAATAACACCTCAGTTTATGTTTGGTTGCAAAAGTGTTAATAACGGACGTTGTGTTAAATTAAAAAAAACACAATTAATTCAAAAGTGAAGTGATTATACAAAAGTGATCAAAGGTATATTCGTCATTTACACGGTTTTCATTGAATGGTTTGTATCATTGTTTTATCCGGTTGTTATCATTTAAATACTGAAGTGTTAATGATTGAAATCTTAACGTAATTTGAGTTAATATAGATTGATGGATAGATAAAAGATATTAATATATGGAAGATGTCTTGAAAAAACTTTAAGATTAGTTAACTGGTTTTTAATTAAATTAGTTTCTGTTAGAACAAATAGTTGTATCAGAGTTTAGTTATAAACACAAAACTATTCAGTTTAATATATTTTTCATATTTGGCTGGGGGGCGGGTTTGTCATTACCTATATTTTCACCAGCGCGCGCATAAACTTACAATGAAAACTACAGCCCGCGAAATTTTTTTATCTTTGCCGGCATTTTTCACAGATACATAATTGTTATTTTTTTTATATATGTGTTTTTTATAGATACTTAAGTAGTAGTATTGCTTACATTGTATTAAGTATATCATTTTGTAACGAATTTTCAAATAAACCAGTGACAATAATAACAACAATAGTCATAAACGATAAGCCTAATAAATATTATTTTCAAAACTGGTTTAACAATGACCTTACACTTTACGAAATAATTTAACACAGTGGTCGATGCATATTTCCATCGCTATTCAATAACAATATAATTATATCTAAAACAGAAAAACATCTTTATCCATTCAAAATGGTTACGAATTTTTACGCGGCGCCAAAATATTAAATCAATTTTAAACTATCAGTCACGGGTTCTCTTGGAGCTTTCAGACGTGCTCATAGCCCAATCGTTTTTGTATTTTTTTATACTACTAGGCAAGCAAACAAGCATATATTATATATACCCCTGCAACACCAGAGGCATCACACGAGCGCTGCCAACCCTAAGACATAAAGATGAAAAGTCTCATGTGCCTCGTACCCTTCAAATCGAAACACAGCAATGCGAGCACTACTGCTTGGCGGCAGAAATCGTACGATGGTAGTACTTCCCCGGACAAACTCTTTCACAAGAAGTTCTACTACTAACAAATATTATAAATGTTTGTAGTAGACCTTTTTAATGAAAGAGTTCGTCCAGGAAAGTACTACCACCATACATGTTTCTGCCACCAATCAGTAATGCTTGCATTGCTGTGCGCCGGCTAGCCGTACCCGGAAGGATATGGGTGCCTGTGAAATTACAGGCATAAGAGACTTGGCATCTTTATGTCTCAGGGTGGCGGGTGCAGTGCAGTGCCACCTGTGCCACACGCAGGCCGCGTCTTTAGGTGGACATGACTTGTCTGGTAATACATTTTTAAAGCGCTAGCTTAAGTCATAACGCGGTGGCAGGCTGACTAACGTTAGTATCGATAGCAAGTCGCTAGCGTCAGTATGGTAAATGTACAATATTGACCAATCAAATACAAAGGTTTCAAGCTACCCTGATGTCATTGGCCAATATTAACATTTGAGGTCGTTTGGCTAGCGTCATGGTAACGTGTCAGCCTGTGCTAGCCATACTGATAGGCCATCTGTTCGTTCCGACACTAGCATAAATAATAAATGTGACGGCTGTGCATACCCGTGAAACGCTGCATTTAGCGATCAACACAGTCATACAAAATAAATTTGGCTGTCAGCACGTGTGGAAGCTCCGTAACAAGACTACAACTTTATACCTAGTCATGAGAGCGTTTCATAGATTTCACACATCATCATCGATTTGTACCTCTTTCCTTACCTCAATTATAATATACCCTGATCCAATGAAAATACTCTTAGAGGTTGCGCCGCAGTTAAAGTCTCATAAAACTTTTTATGACTCGTACATACACACATTTAACAGATATGTAAAACAATAAATCATCATTAATACTTGTTATAAACAAAACGCGGTAAGGGTTAGTCCAGAGTAAATAATTTTATGACACTTTACGACCTTCAAATTGTCTCGTGCGAATTTTATTAGCACAATAAATCATGTGCTTGTTATGACTTACATACAAACAGTCTCACGACTGGAATCCTCATGGAGGATATTCTACTAAGGGGTAATCAGAGGCCAGTCCAAACAATTTCTCTTAGTAATTATTACAAGCCCACGTTTTGCTAAACATTCCATAAGTGACAAGGAAAAGCTCATTATCTAATAATATACCTAAACTGATCTATCGAGTTTTTTTATTTAACACAAAATTTGTTCTCAAAAACCCTTATGAGTTTATCCGCATTATAGAGCCTTGTCAAACATAAACGTCAGCGTAAAAATATATAACTGAAGATAAAAATCCCATAATTAAAAAAAAAACCAAAAACCAAAATCACAGACGTCTGTGTTTTCTGCTGGGAGCGTGTTAAATAAAAATGATATCAATATAACGTAACCAGGTACTAACTGCTAACTTAGTAATGGTAGAAGGTTACACAAAAAAAAACATAAACCCATTCTAAGCAAAACCAGAAGCCAGGTATCAGATCTTACTTTTCTTTATCTCTACAAACCAGGTAAAACAGGTTTGTATTATGATTTAGGTTTTCATTGAAACCTAAATACATCGTACAAGACATTGTTGCTATCGCCTCTTACGCAATAAATTGTCTAGTATTGATTTGTGCCATAGCAGGCGCCTTTCAATTAACTTATAGATATAAAAGTCTGACCGGACTCTGGCAACATTATGACGCGATAACAGACCATTAAACTGTCTAAAAATAAATTCTACGGTCATTCACTGGAATCACAGGTCAAGTAAAACATGCGTGGAAATCTTAAAATTATTAAATTCGACTTTAACCTCATCATGCAAGGTTGATAACACAATGTAGACTTGCTCGAATTCTGGCAGAGGACAGAAGTTTTGCAGTCTAGTGCCTGCTTGACTATTTTCAGTGTCTCCGCAATCAAATAGCTCATACATTCATAAGCTTTTAGTTAATGAAAAAGACAGCAAAGTATATTTTTAAAGGAACAGACAGATCTTGAGCGGTTTTATAGGGAGTGTTCTTTTATTTGGCCCCACCCGGATACGCCTAGCTATACGACGACGCCAGGATAATGCTCTTGAGGCAGGTCAATCATTCATTTGAAACGTTTGGGACTCCACAAAGCTGTTTGATGTAATCGCGTGGAGCCATTGGAACTGATTTTCATCACTCATGTACTGAAATTAGGTTATAGTTAGCTTGAAAACTGCTCCGTAAATGCGATTCACGGCCCTAGGGCCGTAAATAATTTGGAAATAGAACCAGACTCATTACATTTATAAAAATATGCTACAATTATGTACTATCTCTATGTCAAATCATTATTTATATTTAAATAAAAATGGAACTGGCCACTATCCGGTTGTGAAAAAAATATATAACAAAGCGGGAAACCGGGAACGTAATTTTTTTGTCAGTAAACTGTTATGAAAATTCAGTTCATTTTGAATATCCTCGCGTTCGTGATGAAAAATTGTGTTATTCTCGATGTACCTAAGCGATCAATTACACCCTCGAATTCATAAGTGTCCGCTCTCGCACGCCGAAATATCTCGAGTGTAATGGATCGCTTACAGTCCTTGTCTACCAATACACTATTATAGTATAAGATCAAGTTACTTTGCAAAATTTTAAGTGTGATGATCTCACCCGCTAAGTAATATGGGTTTTGTTCAAGACAAGCTATTAAGTGAAAACTTAGCCGTAGGTAGCAAATTTTCTCGTTACTAGTTTTCTCATTCTGAACGTCGATGGTGGAAACCAATTTAAAGTTTTCGTCCGACTGGTTGGGAAGCTTTTGAAGTTTAACCGTAGTCGGTGACTGCCTTTTTTTACTTATTTTACAACCAGCCCTTTACGACCGTCGGCCATGATGCGAAAGGCTGGGTACTGTCGGCAATCATGTTTTATTACGTAAAATTTTTGAGCTAAGTTGCGAATTCCGTATATTTTATAGCCTGCGTTTAGCGATAGCCGAAGATGAGGTAACGAGGTAGTTTCAAATACTTATTTATTTATTATTTTCTAGTAGAATTTTAGTATCCATTGTTTTCAATGACTCTTCACGTGTTGTGTGAGACTTGATATTGTGACACTGACCGAACCACGAGTATTTTTAACCGACTTCCCAAAAAAGGAGGAGGTTCTCAATTCGGTTGTATTTTTTTTTTTTTTTTTTTTTTTTTTTTTTTAATGTTTGTTACCGCATATCTCCGGCGTTTATGAACCGATTTGGAAAATTCTTTTTTTATTTGAATAGGTATACTTCCAGATTGGTCCCATTTTTTTCAGAATCCAGTTCTGATGATGGCATCCATGAGGAATCGAGGGAACTCCTCAAATATTGTAGGCAAACATATGGCGATTTTGATATTTTCAGCAACAAACCAAGCATTTGCATTCAAAAAGTATCATATTCCTTTCACCACTATGGTTCTTTCATAATTTTTTTTCATCCAAATTTTTTGTCGAATGCTATGGCGGAAGTCGGTTTTTTAAATGAAAAGTTATCATCAAGAGATTTGTATTTAATTAATTCCCTGCACAAAATTGAGTAGGAGGTATGAGGCATTTTTAGAATCAATAAACTGTGAAACAGTATCAGTAAATCTTTCAATTTAAATCTTATTGAGTGAGTAATGGACCAAAGTTCATTGGTTTGGATCAATGAGACAAATTCAGCAGTAAACAGCGTATTTTACGACAATATTAACTCCATTGTCTAGTTCAATTCGTGGTTCATTTTGATCATGTTTATTTTTAAGAATTAATACCGGGGGTTGGGTCTATTTTTCCATACATGAAAAATAAATCCATCATGAAAATCATGAATCCATGAAAGTATAGGTATTTTTTAGAGACAAACTTAAGAAACTATTACGAGTAAGAGATTTTATTCAGATTTTTTGTTTAAAGCTGATAAGTTTAATGATGAATGTTATATAAAGCTGACTGTACAAATACATATGCAAGCCTCAGATGGCAGTTAGTCTACATATTATATATATCGACGATGTACACGTACAGACATTAGTCCCTTAGCTATAGATAACGGAATTTGTATGGTGTTGATTTAATAAATTAATTTATAAGGAATTTAATTACTTAGAGCATTTATAATACTTTTAAGTAAATCATCATCATCACCAACAGTATTCAGACGTCCACAGCAGGATGAGGTTTACCCCATAAAATACAATGGTGGAAACTATCATATTCACCCGCTTGGCAAGTGGATTGATCGCTTTATTCGTGTTGAGTACTCATGTGGATGCCGTTGCCCATCCCTTAGTTTTCAGCAGAAATAAATTTCGCAGGCACAAAATAGCTGATTAACATAAATACCTATACACAAACATAAACATCAGACTTTTTCTCCGAAAGGGTATACCAAGGCAGAGCCTCAAAGGGCCTCTTTTCATCGTGGGTTGAACAGTCGCAGGAATACCAGACGTGACAAGTGGTAAGCTCATCGCCGCCATTACTTTCCACTATCAACTCGGTTAATATTCTAGTAATAACACACTCCATAATTATGCCAGCAGCCTGCGGACAAATCTAATATCAACGAAAATTGCCAAACGAGTAAGATGCAGTAAGTTGCTTGATTATTGCCTGTGGTTGTCGTAAAAGGCGACCAAGGAATTACGCAGCAGCATCCACCTGCCAAAAGATGATTATGGCAAATATTTGCACGCTATGTATGCTGTACGGAGGCCTCATCCACAGCATTGTATGCTTGGCGGCTGATGAAGAAGAAAAAGAAAGTTGCTTGAACGATATCAACCAACCAATCTTGCTATTCCTTACCAAATATAGTGTAAACTATTTAACTTTTACATGCATGCACATAACTTAAACAATTATAAATTTAAATGGAAATTATTGAACCTTAAAAAGTAGCCACAGTTCATAATTTAATATTAACCGGTCTGTACATAACTTGTTGATACCTAAACAGCTGCGTAACTACAAGCTATAAAGGGGAGATGTCTGATATCAGATCAGGTAAATACACAATATACAATCCACTTCACGGATGATTAACTGCGAGAATGATTGTTCTCATTTCCATAATACAAGGAATCGCAGTTTGGGCACAGAATATAATAATAGAAGTTATGTACAGGAGTTCCACTCTGACGCCAGACATGCATCTAATAGAGGTGTAAAAGGTACGTGAGCAATATTGAAGACTGAAGCTAATAGCTCAATTTTATGTGACAAAATTTAGATAACCAGCAAAAAAATAGCGTTAAAATGCCCCAATTTACACTATCTAAACTAATATTACAATTTAGTATTAATATTTGGTTGATTATAAGATAATTACTAATTTTTTGTTAATAAACTGACCGAACTAAACTGATTTTAAAAATTATTTCACTATGTAATAGCTTCACTATCCTTGATAAATATAGGCTATTTCACGTGGACAAAATTGCGGGGGTTCATCCAGTTTTGTATACTTAAAATTGCAAGCAACCGAGATGGATTGAATAAAAAATCAGCGCGGTAAACTAGTTTTATATACGAGAGCCGATTGGGAGTGACAAAGGCCTGATTTGGGATTCGAACAATGTGGGCCCGGTTCACCCATTTATTCATAAGCAGGCATGGGAGTGGACGCACGTGCAAGAAACGACCAGACGGGTTAAAAAAATGATATTGCATGAACATAATATACACCAGGGATTTTAGGGAAATGAATTACATATTTTCGGATTCAAATTGTATTAGATGAATTGATTGAATTATTTCTGTTCTTTTTTCATTTCAATAATAGTCAATTTAGCTGCCTCTCATGCATTTTTCAAAATTACGACTTTCTTTTACTGGTTTCACTATACCTAATACGTCCCTATTATGTTGTACGTAAAATAAAAGTGCTATTTCAAAATTAAACTTTGAATTAGAAAACACAAGGTGTATTAAGTCTTAGCACAAACCGAATATCAAATTACAATTTTCAACCATTTGTAAACAAGACACTATCGTGTTCTATTTTCGAAAACCTTACATTTGTAATTACCCGAACTAGATTCGAGAACCAACAGTTAACTATAATTAGAAAAGTTTTAACTACCAGTTAAACGACCCGTAGATACGTACTTACCTGCGGGTTAATGTTAATCAGTTAACTTTAAACGCGAATCGTGCTACGAAACAACGATCGAGACAATTTGGCCCAAATTAATAGCTGGCCAACTTTCTAGACGACATTTTATAGGAAACAGGGTTCAATGTTTAGATATTTATGGAATATGATAGTAGGTGCTGCATACTCATAAGCACTAAAAAGCTTATGTTCAATATATTACCATCATCATCATCAGCCTTTAGACGTCCATTGATGAACGAGGCCTCCCCTATTAAATACAATGGCGGATTTGCCATAATTACCATTGGTTATCGCAGTATTCGTGTTGAGTACTCAGGTGGATGCTGCTGCCCGCCCTCTGGGTAATAGTAACCTTTTATACAAACAAAAATACATATAATACAAGTCGAGTAAAACAATAGCTTGTACAATAGCAACGTGTCTGTTTATCCGTATTAATAGATAGATTTCATTTTGAATGCTGGTTTATGAAGGAACGCTTAACTCATAAAATATTATGTGTAAATATTTTGCGTGGGAGCTTTAACGTGGCTCCCAATTAGTCACAGTACCAGCCAGGTAGACCCGTGCTAGTTATTGACAAAAGGTCAAGATAAGGTGAGATTATATATGACATAGAAAATAATTTATTCTGTCGCAACATTTCATACCTTCACTTGACCTGCAATAAAACAACCGGTAGAAAAGTTGAAAATTAGTAGTTTTTTAATGTTTATTTATTTATTTACTTTACTCTGAATTTTAAAAGAAAAAATCTTGAAAAATATAGTATACACTTAAAAAATCATAGAAAATATAAAATCAAGTTCTAGATTGTCGTATAAGAAAATAAATAAAATGATAAAGAAAATCATACATTTTTCTCTTTTACCAATATAAACATACCTACGAAAATTCCTTATTCTAAAAGAAATTAAATCAGAATTCGACACTATATAATCTGCTAAACTTTTCCCATTTCGGAGATCTAAAAATTAAGATCCCAAGAAGGGGGATTGAAACGGTTGAATTTGGCGAAAATTCTCGAAGCAAAGACACCAATTTACATAGGAATTTCAATTAACTGAATTTATATAATAAAGTTAATGAAAGTCATACTCTTACACCATAGATTGCATATTTAATTTAGGTATGTACTTTCGTTTCGTTTAAGTTAAGCATGAAAGACTTAATCAATACTCTTTATTACAGATTACGTTAATTAATTAAAAAATAACGTTAGTTTTCTCAGCATAATAAGTTTCTTATTGGTAGGTTATTAGGTACCAACTAATAGTTGGCGCTTCATTGTAAAGACTGAAGAGAGTTTTGTGAGAGAAAGGTGTCTGAGATAGGTTTTTTTTAATACAGATCACCAGGTTTGATATCCGAAGAACTTAAAATAATTAAAAAACCTTTTAATCACATCCAGTTGTACTTTTCTATAAAACCAACATATTTTATCTAATCAAAATCAAAAACTTGTAACTCAGTCAACATGACATATAACATAATTGTTATAAACAAAGACAAAATCAAAGATCTTATCATTTTATAAAATAAACCATTCATTCCATGATATCTCATTAACCATGTAATCAACACTATCTTTATATTTTCATTACTTTGTACATACATGACTCAACTACATAATTCTTCAAGGCAAATTTAATAAAAATCGTATGAAAACTGTCAAGTAGAAAATACAATGAGGCAATAAAAGAATTAAGTAATTTTTCATTAAATTTATCACTTCATTACTCGTGAGAGTCTCATAAAGTATTCTGCTATCCGAAAATATTGTACTTACATAAAAGGAAGAGGCTTTTAATTAAAAAAGAGGTACCTTTTATGAACTTAATTGTAAGTTGGTAAATATGTTTCAATCTGTGCGTGTTGCCATCGCCAGTAATGACATATGGCACTGAGACGTAGTCATTCAGTTACTAAAGGCCTCATACAAAGGCTCCAAGTCATACAGTAAGTTATGAAGGGAGCTGTGCTTGAAGCTTCCCAACGTGATAAAATCCGTAGAAGAACCAAGATCACCGAGCATGTTGAAGTGGCAATGAACATTGGACAGATATTAGATATTATTTACATACATTATCATCATCAGCAGCAGCCTGATAAAGTCCACTGCTGATAGGCCACCCCCATATAATGCCAAGACAAACGGTTTTGAGCAGATCCATCCACCTACTACCTGACACCTTTTAAATGTCCTTGGTCCATCAAGAAGGGAGGATTTCCTTATACAATGTGTCGTCTGGTTAGTGGTTGTCATTTTTTTCCCCAGCGATTATTAGTTCTGTGAGCTATATGGCCTGCCATTACGTGTACCTGAACATCTGTTTCGAAATAGTATCTTTAAAATCAAAATTCAAAATTTCACAGTAAAATATTCAAAAACAAAAACACACACAGACACAATATACAGGTACCTGTCTATACGTTTTTGTATCTACATCTCATTATTAGTATTTTGATCATTGTAATAATTAGAGTATGAATAGGTTCAAAATGTTTCTAAATAGATCGCCTACACAACCCCAATTAAAGTTTCTGCTAAGTTTGAAATTGTACTATCGAAGTGAAAATAGTTAGCGAATATCGTGTTAGTTAGTTATTGTATGACTGAGAAGGA
Source organism: Epirrita christyi (assembly GCA_951392215.1). Classification (NCBI taxonomy): domain Eukaryota; kingdom Metazoa; phylum Arthropoda; class Insecta; order Lepidoptera; family Geometridae; genus Epirrita; species Epirrita christyi. The sequence continues at coordinate 9,973,762 of OX595842.1, read as the reverse complement.
TTAAAATAAGTGTAAAAAGATTGCGAATATCTGAATTACTAAACTTAGGGAAACCTAATTATCACTAGAAACAGGATATTTACCATGATTTTTGAGCATTATTGACCCGTATACCCGTGATCATGGCGCATGAAACTGTGCCGGAATATCGGGGAATCAATAATGCTCAAAAATCATGGTAAATACCCCGTTTCTAGTGATAATTATGTTAATAACCATGATAGTTTCAAAAGTTATATTAGAGAAACCTGTCATTGGTAGTGATGTTTTTAAGAAGGCGTAATATGTGATTTTGCCCAACAAAATCGATTTATAACTCGGTATGTACGGGTTCTGAGAGTTAAATATTTTGGAATATGAAAATTTTATATCTTTGCATTTATTTTGTAAAGTTGAAAACACGATATGTAAAAGAAACCTCGATAGTTTTATTTAATGAAAAATCCTTGTTTCCCACACGTTTTGAAAGAAATCTCAGGAACCCTACAGTTTTTTAAGATAAATTTTACTACAACAAGTAGGTAATAACTATTTATTCTTATGCTAAAATCTGTTTTTTGATAAACACTTAATTTCGCCATAATAAACAAAAAACTTCATTTTTGTGCACGACACTCGCTGGCGCGAGCGAGATGGCGCGCGGGTTATCGCGTACGTTAAAGAGGGAGCTCATTTGTAGTATAGTGCCCTCTTAAGTACGAATGTTTTATCATGAATTTTTAGATGTTAGGTTATCATCATCATCATCCGCCAGTTGAAGTCCACTACTGGACATACCCCTCCATCCACCGACGATGTTATAATATGTTGGCATAATAATTTTCATTGAAAGCATTCGACGATGACCAAAGACGTACTTACTCTTTTCCTTAGTGTCGCGCCACGCCTGCGGAACGTACCGCGACCGAACGTTCAGAGGCTGAAGTTTATTACTTGACGTAATTTCGGCTGATGTGTCATAGGGAACTTGAAAAACACTGCGAGCGTATTGAACCGAACGTTCGGTCGCGGTACGTTCCGCAGGTGTGGCGCTATACTTAACTAACTATATACTATAATTATCACGTTCCTAGGTTGACATCCAACATACAACTGTTACTGAATAATTTGCAGATCAGCAAAATAGCGCCGTCAAAATTTCCCATTAGTAAGCGGTCAGCCACTTTTCTCCTCGCCCATACAAAGGGTGAGCGAGGCAAAGCCAGCGTCATATTGCTGTGACAGCTTTTAAAATATACTCACGAGCTGCAAACTTAGTTATTACACTTACATAATATAACAAAATAACAGACACTTTGTAAACTATAGTTCGAATTTGAATAGATAGAGTGAAAAACAAAATTACCTATAAATTAGTATGTAGGTCTTCAGTTAACGTCTTTGAGTAGAGTAAAAGAGCACTATCTTTCTCTGTAAATTGTTTCTTTGGTATATAGAATTTATATTTTTATTTATGTATAAAAACTACCTAATTATATATATTAGTATATTTATGATATGTATTTGCTATTTAATATTTATATATATATTAGTATATTTATGATATGTATTTGCTATTTAATATTTATATATATATTTATCTATGTTTAAGTATGTTTATTTTAATTAATATATAATTTTTAATTTGTTTTGTTTCTCACTATTCTTTTTATATGTGTACACGAACCTACCTCTATAATCACCACTCTCTAGCCTCAGAGGTTTGCTGGAAGAAAACTCTTTTTAGGGTTAAGCTCGCCTTTGTACATGTCCTTTAATTCTGTCTTGTATTCTTATTATGTATTATGTGTGTACAATAAAGAATAAAGAAAGAAAGTAGGTACGCAATTAGTATGGGATTGGATTTTTGTAGGTAAGAGCTGATGTTTGTAGAGACCCTAAGAATTTCATTTTGGCAAAAGTTTTTACGATAACTTTTTTCATAGAGTTTACCAGTTAACACTGTCCATATAATATTTTCACCTAACAATTTTTTTCTTATACGTAACTGGTTACGAAACTATGGTTTACAAAAACGGCCGAAGGGCTACAATATAATGAAATAACATTATATAGGTACGCAAAAGTTTGGATGTTCGTCTGTGTGATTGCCACTCTTGACTGATTTTGGCGCTTTTGACGAGTTTTTGAGATGAATTTATGAACAAATCTAGCTTGGATCGTAGACATAATGTCAAACTCAACATTTTCCAACGAACTTATATAAGTTCCTTGACATTTTCATACAAGATTTGTCAGTTTTGATAGAACTTTGGCTATATAATATTATATTACGCTGGTCTAGTTTATTTCCCGATATCAGACAAGTAAAGCTGCGGGCGGATAGTGGTATAAAAATATGCAGAGACCACTAGCATATTTTGTGTCAATAGTAAACAGGTTAAGTGACTTATCCATATCTAAGAAATTTTAATTAAAATCACATTAATATTAAATTCTGCAGAAAACTTTCTAAATTAGTTAACAATTTATTAGTTAAAATGAGAAAATATCTTAGTTTACCCATTATAACAAAGTGAAAAGTGAGTCTGAAGTGAAAAAAAACAAAATAACTGTACAAAATATGAAATAATTTATATAGATGCACTTTTCAATTCATTCTTTCGAAGCATAAACGTAAACATCTTTTTAAATTGTGAGAAAATTAGGACTTTGCTTACTTGAAAACGTTTACTTTCTCAGCTGTTTCCTTGAGAGATTGTGATCCAATTCGTATTTGCGTCGTCTTACTTTCTTCTGATTGAATACTAGGTCACTTCAATGTAGCTTAACACGTCGCGTCAGTGACTAATCTTCCAAAGCTTGTGACGAAATATTTTACGGAAAAAAGTATTAGATTTGTTGTTTTTAATTTACGACGCAATAAGGAAGTGTTGACTCCTTATTTTGACGAAAGGGTTGAATGGTTTATTGTACAAGCCTTTTTTAAGTCTTTGTCTTTTATGTTCGTGTCTTATTGTTGTTAAACTATTGTCTGAATAGAGCTTTTATTGCTTGTTTTCATAATTTTTTAGAGGGTTTTTTTTGTTTATTTTATCGGCGTGTGTGTTTTATGAGACAATACCTTTGGTTCGACTTCCGTAGTCACAATTTTTTTACAACAGCACATTTGAATTTAATTCTTAATATATTTTATAGAAGATTTAATGGTACATAAAAGTCAACTTCGTTTTATTTTAGACTTCGTGACCCACCTGTTCAGTTGTCTACAATTACATAAATATGTTTTGCGATAAATAAAGATTATATTCGTATTAAATGGATTAGTTTTGTTCGCCAGTTAGCATATTTATACTAACTCGTGAAGCTTTAAGTGATTTAAAACAGTGTTGAAATAGGTGCAGCCTAAGCGGACCATTTAATGTAATTTATTTTAGAATTTTACATAACAATTGCTTGACCTATTTTTCGTAGTTTGCGTAGCACCCGTAGCAAGGCGTAGCACTACGGTTAGTATAGATCGATTATGTAGCATGTAGTAAAATGTTAGTAAAAAAAATTAGTATTGATATTTTTATCATCATTACTAAATTGTAGCTGTATTACTGCTACAAATTCAAATTCAAATTCAATTCTTTATTGCATCATAATTATGTAGATAAGAGTAATGTCATGAGAGTAAAAAAACAACTGTGTAAATGCCCTTAAATTCATCTAATACATGAGCCTTGAGACTAGCACATGTGACTAGCAAATTACACGGATTTTTATTTTTGATATACATTGAAGGTATCAAACAACGATCTTTAATACTCACAATATTATAAGATCGTTGGTATCAAAGTGTTGCTTTTTTCTATATTTTATTTCTAGACTTGAGGGTCAGGAGCGTAGTCAGAATAGATATCAGGCCAGGAAAGCGTCACTTTAGGTAAACTCCTAAAGTAAAATGAGGTTTTACTACGCCGAATTTATATTCAACACTAGTAGAACACCCTTGACTTTGTAAGGCGTTCCACTAGCACACGTCATATGCCGTGGTGCCTAAGAATATACCCCTCCGTCTCCTCTAGTGGATGTCGTAAAAGCTGACTCAGAGATTACACCAGGGTAGGCAACAGTATCCACCAGAGTACTCAACACCAATCATTCGATCACCAATTCATCTGCCAAGCATGGTGATTATGACAAATCCTCCCATAGTATTCTATGGGAGGCCTTATCCAGCAGTGGACGTTTAGCGACTGATAATGATGATGATGATGACATTGAAATAGAGTGCATATTGAAGCTGAATACGCAACTGAGTTAAATCAATAACTGGGCGTCGATCTTACTAGCATCCCAATTTAACAGAGCATGTTGTCTTTCCACGTGCAAAAAAATAGTAGATTGTTATACAAGGAGCTAAAATTACCCATTATATACGAGGTAGTTTTACTCCCAAGCTTTAGTGAGGGAGTGAATAGAAACCGAGTTTTAATGGATTTTTAGCGCCGTGTGTTACACTCTACTTTTCACTACGATTGCGAGACAATAAAATAATCCAAAACAATATGAAATAGTTTAATTTTAAATTTTCAATTAGATAAAAATTCTAAAGATTTCGTGCCAATGTTTTTTTTTTGTATTTCTTCTGTAGCCGCAACCCATTGCATGCATTTTAATTTTACAATTACAATGCATGCAATTATAATTGTGATTTGTGTTCCATTTTCAAAAATGAAATGTTATTCTTTTTTTTATGAAACAGTAATAAGACTAAAGACTTTTTCGTTTTTGTAGGCCCATTGTCATTTGACAGACAAAAATAAAAAAAAAACTTTTTCCCCTAGAGGAAGAAATGCAATTTTTTCTTTGCTCTGGTACGCCACAGTGACGGTCTTTTTGTGAGCAAGAGGAGTGAAAACATTATAGGTACTCGTCCTGCAGACCCAGACTACTAAATGCATATACTAAGCTAGATAGGTATAGTTGTTAGCCGGGGCCCACGTTCAATTGCAAGGGACATCGCAATTGCATCCGCGTTGTACTCTGCTCTGTACGTTATTATATTTGACTTCCTTAAACAAAAGTAACTCCTATCTTGCTGCTAGCAAGGATGGATTTTGCTTCAGGTGTTTTCAAATTAAGTTTACATACAGTGCATTCAGGCAGTATATCAGCCCATTGCTTTTGATTGTGGACGCTGTGTGCATTGATTAAGGAAGGTCGCTGGTACATTGTTGTGTATATTTAGATGCAAAGTTGCTCCAATACTATCACTAACCTGTAGAAGCCCACTGCTGGACATAGGCCATTTAGGGTCTTGAGCAGCCTCCATCCACCAATTTAAAGCAACAAGAGACGCTTCCTCATTTTTCGTCTGGTTTGTTGTCGCCACTCGTGAACCCGTTGGGGAAACGGTTCGGGGTTATAAGTGGGGAAAGGAAGTTGTTGGTTCTGCTAGCTGTATGGCTTGTCCGTTGCCACTTCAACTTGCTAATTCTGAGAGCTATGTCGGTGAAGTTGATTATTTTATAGATCTTCTCGTTTCGGATTTTACCACGTAGTGAAACTACGAGCATAGCTCTCGCGATAGGCCACTGCGTGACTTTGAGCTTGTGTATGAGGCTAATATTGTAGTAGGTATTAATATTATCTTAAATAGTAATATTGCTGAAGAAAAGGTATGAAATAAATATTTTTGTAAACGAATAATAAATAAACCCTCCTAAAACATGGTATGCCCTGACACCACACGCAATCACATTGCTTAACGTAATGACTGCCCAAGTGCAAGAGGTAGATATTTATATCTATTTATCATATTTGATTATCACACAGAACTATCCAGATTATGTGTATTTATTCTAAGCCTATTAATTTAGCTCGTATAACATAACATACATACAATCCAACAGTCACATACGTAGTCCTGACACTAGGATTCCCTGTCTCGTGGGTATCAGGAACTACGAGTACCATGGTACCATACCACCCAGACCCGGAACAAATATTTGCAGATCATACAAATATTTGTCCCGCAGCGGGAATTGAACCCGCAACCTCTTGCATATCAGCCAGCTACTCGCCCGCCGCACCACAGTGGTCGTCAACGTTTGAACGGGAACGTTTTGGTTTTGGCTGTAAGTTTTGTGAGCATCTGATTATAAATAATTTAGTGGTTCGCCCCGAACTGAGACCTTGCGATGGCACCTTTATCAGCCCGACTTTCCATATATTACGATATTATTTTTTAAATTTTCACCTCGAGGTAATTTCCTACACATCATAGAATAGGACTAAGCAACGGGACGTAAATACTACATACCTGTTAGTATATCAAGTACCTGACGAATTAAGTGATAACGTCCTTTCACGAAACTATAGAACTCCAACGTCATTCAAATTCCTAGAAATGGGAGGTCAACAATGGATGTTATATTGGTTATTGGAGTACAAGTTTCTAAATTCTTCAATTTCAGACTTTTCCCTGTATTTGTGTTTGATATAACTTTTCATTTAAAAAACCGACTTCCGCCATTGTATTCGACTAACTATCTGGATGAAAAAAAAATGATGAAAAAACCATAGTGGTGAAAGGGTTACGATACTTTCTGAATGTAAATGCTTGGTTGCCTCAATTCCTCATGGATTCCATCATCAGAACTGGATTCTGAAAAAATGGGACCAACCTGGAAGTATATATATTCAAATAAAAAAAGTATTTTCCAAATCGGTTCATAAACGCCGGAGATATGAGATGAGGTAACAAACATAAAAAAAATACAACCGAATTAACAACCTCCTCTTTTTTGTGAAGTCGGTTAAAAAGCTACAAGCATACCAAATTTCAGCATTGTGGGATTGCTGGAAGTACCCTAGAATTTTAGATTTTTACGTTTTTTATTTTCCTTAATATCTCAGAAACTACTTAGGTTAAATACTTATTAAAATCATTTTTGAAATTTGCAACCAAAGCGCTTTTATTAGACACCCCACTTGATCTGACTGTCTCACTTTTATTTTTTTTACCCCCTCTTGGATCCCAATATCTCATCAAACCCCCAACCGATATAGCTCATAACCTAACCTACAAATTGTACCAATACTATCTACCTCCATACTAAATTTCATGAAGATAGGATTAACGGTTAGGAAGTTTTCATCGGACAAACATACATACATACATACATACAAACGCCGATTCTTCCAAGTTGACTCAGAGAACTCGCTTCGCTCGTTCAATAAATGAAAAAACTTGTTGTGAGCACCAGCAGGCGGCAACATGACACCTCGGGCACCTTCTGTCAATTAACAATTGTAATTAAACTTGGTGTGGGCAGATACATTATGAATCACCCGGAGATGAGGTGAATACCTGATTTTAGTAACGTTGCTGGCTCTATAATAATTGTCCTGATGCTTGAGTTTAAACAAACAATGGACACGGACATGTGGTGTAGTGAAACACAGATTTTTGTTTAGAAAATGACGATTGAAAAAGGTCCACTATGGACACTCTTCAATGTGTCCATCTCAAATACATGTTACACTATAAAAAATCGTCTAGGCTCTGTTCATCAATCACTGATACCCAAATTCAATATGCATTGACAATATCGTCTGAGCGGAAAAAATTGTAATAATGTATAATCGAACCAAATAATAATTAAAATTACAATGAAATCTATGGTACCTACTTCTATAGAATATCTTTTTTTGATATTGGATAATACTATTCTACCATGCATATCGGTAACAGTAGATAATTTTTAGGTATGTTAGATAGGTTGCCTGTTTGGTATTCATTACCAATCAAACAATTTAATATCCATGTTACTATTATATCACCTGTATACCTAGAATTTAGTCTGGGTTCCTTATTGCCACAGGGAAATCAGCATACAGTGGAATGTGTACACACACTCTTGTCTCAACTCACGCACACAGAGGTTTCGTATGATATTTTTGACATTTGCGTCACGTTTAACATCACTTCTGTAATGATTGACATTTTATTTTACTCTAGTTTTTTTTTTAATTATTTCAAACTTACACTCTTATTTATAAAAAAAAATTAAACCTTCTATAGCTAAAATAGCTTTTGTCTTGTTTTGACGTAAGTCATTTTACATCAGAGATACTAAAACAAAAGCTATTTTAACTAAAATAGGTTTAAAACCGTTTATGAATAAGGGAGTAAGATAAGTCTTTTGAAACAGTACCCATCACGCAATTTAATAAATGTGTTAAATCAATGTTTCGAATTGCCGTTTATTTGTTTTTGAAAAGTGAATTGGGATGGACTAAAAAATTTGTGACGAGTCGTGATTGTGACGATTAGGGATTACTCAAGAAAAGTATAGGTACCTGTAAGAAAGCGTAAAAAGCCATTACCATTATCACGTATTACCATATCCAAGTTTAAAAAACAGTGATGCTGGGAAAATTTATAGAACCACGAACCGCACAAGAACCACCCAAGTTACTTATAATATAAATGTTAATTACGCACACGCTGTAACGCTGTGTTGTCGAGTTACCTTCCATCTGCTATGAGATACACTTTTGAGCCTACAGATAAATGTAATGTTGTCTTACTGCATAATTATTACACTCTGGCTTAGGTTCTTTATTGTTGGACTGATCATAGGACCCGATGCGTGTCACGTTGAACTGCATTTTACTTGCATGAAATTGGTATTTCAAGCTCATTCTATGTCTTGGCGCCCTTTAGAAACATATTTACGTAATCGACTCCACGCGGTATATTTTATTAATGAAATCGCATCGAGTTCTCTCACAATAATGTAGGAATAGATGGCGTTTTACATCATCAAGTGTGTTGAATGGAAAACAGGCTCAGTAGTCAATTTACTAATGGATTATTGCAAAATTTATATAAGCAGTATATCAGGCTTAGTCTATACAGGGCGTAAAATGACTACTCCCGAAAACTGAAACAGTGCATTCAGACCTGTATTCTGAAAATATTTAAGCTGAAAAAGCACGAAAAAAATGCTCACTTTTGGGCCGCTTTTTTTCGGGTTTTCTTTATTAATATCCATAAAATATCGTTAAAGGAACACAAAATCCTAATTTCCATCATTAAAAACATGTTAATTAATAAAAACGTCAAAAAAAGCAATGAAAACCAAATAAGAAATATGGGCGCTACGGGTCTATCAGCTGACCGGGGAGCGTTAAACTCGCGCGGCCGGAATAAATGCGTACAATGGCTGACAAATACGATACGAAACGAAAAAAAAGGTTTTCTCCGGTATGAATCACCTCTCAGGCGAAAGCTATTTTATATAGCCATGACATAGGTAGCTTTACCGGTACCTTCAGAATTTGGGAGCCGTCCTTTTACACGCTGTATACTGAGGAAGCTGCCAATAACTTTTTTCTGATATTAATTTCTCAGCATAACAAATTGTGTATCCATTGATTAGTTTAAGATTTGTTGTTAAACCTGATACTTTGTTTTCCAAAGAGTTAATAATTATAATAATATTATATTTAAAAAAATGTAAAAAACTTATCTTTAATAAATTTTCTTTCGCCATAACCATTAAAATACAAATTCAAATTCATAAATATAATTAAACAAAATCAATGCTCTCAAAAAGTGAAGAACCACACACACATTCTCAGCTAAATAATTCAAAACTTTTGAAACTGTTTCTTAATAATAAGTAATAACAACCGATTATTATAGCTGGGAGTAAAAAGCCAACCTCCTCCAACAAAGAAAACAGAGCTCTCTCTGAAAACTCAGTAAGTAAGCTACTAACGTCGAAATAAAGAAAATTCTCAATTGACTGCAAAAATTGATTACAATGTCGTCTAGACAAATAAGAAGAAACATTTTCTTCAAAGCTGCCTTTGTCCAAGTTTCCATGCTACCTAATTATTTATAAGTCACCTCCATAAAGGTTGATTTTCTGATAAATAATGAATATTTACCAAACCTCTACGTTTTCTACGAACAATTAATATTCAACTATTCAGCGACTAGACGAAGTTACACACATTTATACATACAAAACATTGGCTTATCCTATGGACGGAAGCCCCACCCGCGTCGAGATCCGACTCGCATTGTGATGTAAATGAGTCTGCTGTCTGCTTCCAAATTACCCCTATGGTCAAGCGGGAGTCGACCGAAGACCGGACATTAGAACCCTCCATTTTAAAATCAACCCATGCGAATTTCACCTCTGCAAACTCAACACGAAATGTCATTATTGCTTGAGAGTGTAAAGACGTCACCACGGTACAGTTAAACGCATCTTTCATAGCAGATATAGTGTTATGAGTGCTGCTAATGGTAGTAAGAGTGTAGGGATGGACGGTGGTGCAATTGTGTGGACAATAATCAAGGGTAATGCGCACAGTAAAGGCGTATAATAACGAGATGGGATAATGTCTTACGATTTTGTTGATGCGTGTACTTCAACTGTCCTTGTGACGCAGTTATGTATGGTATTTGAAATTATACTGTGCTAGATTTTGCCTGCTGCTCCGCTTGCTATATCAAGATATGTTATTTTATCCAAATTCGATAATTAATCTCAATCTGAATCAAACCAAGGTGTCTAATGTGTCAATTAAAGCACAAAGTTTAAGCAATCAACTATGGTTTTTACATGTTTAACTGATAAAAATGTGAAATTTCACATAAATACTTCTAATATTTACTTAAAACAAAGTAGTAAGGATAACTTATTATAATTAAATGATGAAGATTTGAAAGTTATTAATTTCATAAAGAGGTCACCACATCGTTCGCCATCTCGAACTTTAAAAACAACGTATGATTTTCTCGTATTCACCAGGATATTGCCAACATTTTTGAAAAACAGAATTTTACATTATCACTAGAAGATGCAATTATTTCTATTTTTTTTGTGTCTAGGTTACTATCTAATTAAGAATAAAGTGTAAAGGTTGCAACAAATAATTGGACCAAATAAATATTGGACCTTTTTAAATGCACAATCTTTCTTGATCCTTTCAATTTCAAAATATGGTATCAAATGGTCTACACTCGCAAAATGGTGTGAACTTTAGAACACCCCTTTCAGGCTCAACAAAGGGCCCACCTGGTCAAACCTTTAAAATAGTTGCCATACGTTATCTTGTGATCATCGCAATTGTGTTGGCATTCACTTCAATGACAACTAGTTCAAAAAAATGTGGTCATAATTACTTAAAATTATGCATTTCAACAAGATTTTCCCCTCCCTTTGTAAGCTTAAGCCGTTTGTGAAGGGTGTCGCAATAAATTTTAAGTTTAATGGTCAAGTACTCTGACCTCTTTCGTATCACACCTGAATCTTCTTTGTGTGGCCATATTTTATCCAGTGTACCTTATTCCACTACCTCTTTTTTCATACCTCATTTAAGGCCCTGTGATGTCCTTACAATTTGTGGTATGATAATTATGTAAAAACTTTGTCGTACCATGCCACATCATATTAGATTTTCTATGTTATGTTGTAGTGGTGTGTCCGGCCTATGAATAGATCCATCCGTCCCGTCCCGTGGATGTCGTAAAAGCCGTAAGGGATTACACCAGGGATTGGGCAGCTGCATCCACCTGAGTTATCAACACCAAACTGCGATTAACAATCCGCCTGCCAAGCGTGGTGATTATGGACCTCATTGTATTTTATGGGGAGGCCTCGTATATCAGTGGACGTAAATAGGCTGGTGATGATGAAGATGTGATTTGTAAGATTTTTTACAGTGGACAATTGGACTGGACTGGTTGGGCAATTTTCGTTGGTATAAGATTTGCCCTGGCTTCTGGCTTATTCAGGAACGTGAATTGCTGGAAGAAAGCAAACTTATTCGTGGAAAAGTCAATGGTGAATGAGCTCATCACTGGTCCACAGTGAAAAGGCCCGTCTAGTTTCTAACTCTCTGGCGAGTGAAAAATTTCGAGTGTGTATTGTACAGCCTGTAAAAGTCCACTGCTGGCCAAAGGTCCCCTAGAATGTTTTGACGAACGGTGTTGAGCCACCTCCATCCACCGAATTCATGTTTATAATGTCTTTAGTCCATCGAGTGGAAGGTTTTTCTCTACCGCGTTGTCCGGTTTTGGTTGCACTCGAGAACCTTTATTCCCCAACGTTTGTCAGTCCTGCGAGCTTTATGACCTGCCCATTGCCACTTCAACTTGTTAATTCTGAGAGCTATGTCGGTCTTGTTTCTTCTTCGGATTTGCTCATTTCAGATTCTTTGACGTGAAACCCTTAGCATAGCTCTCTCCATAGTCTGCTGCATGAGATTGAGCTTATTTTTTAATTGTATGTATGTATATTCCCTAAATTCTTATAGGTTTACGGTGTTGTCTTTTGATAACCAAAGAAGCCTAAAACTATGATTCTTAAATTTAGCGATCACTAAACGTATCGTTTTCCGCAAAAGTGCATAATCAGACTATACAGAGCTTTCTTGGGTAAGCAGATGTAATTCTAAAATGACTTTTAAGTCTGTGAAAATAGATCACATATTATAATAGCCTTCTCCTGTAAAAGTAGCAGGACTCCAAAGGGCAAAGAGTGGTCGTTCTGAACTTTATGTTGCGTTGTAAAATGTGGAGTACATTATAATAATCCAGGGCTTAAAATAAGTTGCCAGATTAAATTTTCATACATAATTATGTTGGCTCGGAGTTAAGAAAGGAAGTTAGTTTCTCATAAAATAAAAGTTTAATGAAGTCTATGACCAGTTTTGAACCTTCTTTCTGATTAAAATATTCTGAAATACCTGTGAAAGCTCACAATTATAATTGTAATAAATATTAGAGGAACGCTCGCGACTTCGTCCGCGTGGAGATTTTTCCACACAACACCCCTTCAACACCCTTAGAGGATGATTTCGAAAACTCCTTTCTTAGTGATAGTCAGTCAGTCAGTCAGGCAACGAATTGATTTATATTGATGACTAGTTGCGCCCCGCGGTTTCATCCGCGTAAATAATGATGAAAATTGATGATGATGATGATGATGATGATGATGAAAAGTAGCCTATGTGTTAATCCAGGGCGTAAAGTATCTCCATTCCAAATTTCACTCAAATCCATTCAGTAGTTTTTACGTGAAAGAGTAACAAACATCCATCCATACTCACAAACTTTCGCGTTTATAATATTAGTAGGAAGTAGGATTAGCTTTTTCTTGTCGTTTCGCCCGCGTCAAACCTCTATTGGCTCCGCTGTCGAGGAACCTCTTTTCTAAATTATAGCCTTTTAGGTTTTTTTTATTGTTTTATGATTATACTTTATTATGTGTCTACTGTTACTATTTTTATTCCTACTCATTCTTGCATGTCTGCGGAAACTTTGGCCATCAGCGTATATGTAGCAACTTAGGTATAGCTTCATGTATTTATAAATCCTGCTCTATTGTACCCACCTAGCTGTAATTTTTCCGAAAACTTTAAAAATAAAAAATAAAATGTTATTCTGTTGTATAAGCTATATATAATATTATGTACAGTTTCATCAAAATCCGTTCAGTAATTTTTGCGTAAAAGCGTAACAAACATACATACATCCATCCATTCTCATAAACATTTACATTTTTAATAATTATTATTTGATCAATAAAAAGTACATTCAAATACGTCATATATACGATATTCTAATTAAATGTTGGATTGGTGTTCTTGACATAATTATTATCAGGTGTCCAAAAGGTCAGCGCAGTTAAAGCCTTAGAAGTCTTACTTAGTTTTAGCCTCACTTATTTGAAAACTGCACTCACAGATCCACTGTATAAAGACATACCTAGGACAATCGAGATGTTTAGCCCAGACACTCTCCTATCCCTAGGGCCCAACGGGAATTCTCGACTCTTCTTCGCAATTTAACAAAATGCACATGTTATTGTCTGTATTGTACTGTACATCCGCATGTAACATAACCACACTAAATTGAACCACCGTGTTCATAACTAATATTAAATTCACCAGCTTCAAAGCACCGTTGAAAGATCTTTATTAAATGGTCAAGTGTGAGACGGAAATAACTAGACAGACAGCGACTAAATTAGAATATTCTCTAGAGCTTTAAGCTTCCGCTAATGAGTTTAAGGATTCACTTCATAGCTACAATTGAAATTTAATTTTGCTTCATTAAAACTGAAGAATGTAGATCTTTTTATATCCTACAATATTAACAGAGTTTTCCAATTATTAAAACTTCTTAATGTATTAAATGATATTTTCAAGTTGTGTATGTAAGCGACACCAACGGATAACATTAAATTGTTAGTGCCGATTTAAGTGCCCAAGATTTCTTCATCAGCGTCTCCTTGTGGTAACGCGTAGCTGATCCAAGGCGAAGTTGCAAGTTTGAGTTCCACTGAGTTGAAAATTTTGGGTCTCATATAAATTTAGTTAGAAACTTGAATAGTACGAAAATTAAAAAATTATAAGTATACAAGTCAAAGACGATTTTAAATTGGAAAAACGGCTAATTACCATTACCATTACTGTTTTAAAATAAAGTGATTGCTTAAAGCTGATGTTTTCTTTACTAATCATAGCGTGTTTTTTTCCACGTTTGCTATTAAAATCTCTTAAAAATTAAAACCACTAATAAGTAACTTAGTTACCTTGATGAAAATTAACAAACAATGACCACTTGACACGAAACTCCCACTAACTGATTAAAATCGGCGTCCAAATAAAAATCGAAAAGAGATCTGAGGCCCAATTCTCTAACTAAAAAATTTGTTAAAATAGAGTTCGGATAATGTCTCGATCTTGTGTCGATGTCATAAATGTCAGAAATGGTATTCTCTTAGTTTAAAATACAACACTTAATGTGATTATATCGAAATGTGACCGAAACTTGAACGATTCAAAGTTTTTTTTCGATAATTTTAGCATTGTAGAAGGAGTCTCTCTTTACTCTTTGCAATTATATATATAACTATCCTACTCTAATGGTAGTCACCGTGAATTGAAAATAGACTAAATCGTTATTTATGTGGGAGCAGAATACCAACTTTCTGTCAATTCATAATTCAGTCTCGATTCGGTTAACTTTCAGTGTAGTTTTAAAATAATTTAGTGAATTGGGCCTCAGGTTAGAGTCATTTCTAAACATGACTCTAACCTGACTGAATACTATAGACTTCTACCGGCAAATCACGTTTATAGAAATCCATAGATGTAAGTTAATGTTTGTTACCTCATATCTCCGGCGTTTATAAACCGATTTGGAAAATTATTTTTTTGTTTGAATAGATATACTTCCAGATTGGTCCCATTTTTTTCAGAATCCCGTTCTGATGATGGAATCCAAGAGGAATTGAACAACTTGAACTTTTTGGAACTCTTAACATATGGCGATTTTGATATTTTCAGCAACAAACCAAGCATTTGCATTCCGAAAGTATCATAATCTTTTCACCACTATGGTTCTTTCATCATTTTTTTTTCATCCAAATATTTAGTCTAATACAATGTCGGAAGTCGGGTTTTTAAATAAAAAGTTTTGCTATCTCATATTATAAACAGGTAATGCTATGATGATAGCCACTCAATAGATAAATTTATTCGGTCTGGGATATCTAGGTATACCTTTTCTCTAGGTATACCTAGTTCACTGACACTGCTTTTCTCCGCCACTGATTGGTATATGTAAAGTTTGTGTCTCGTGACCCCAACGTCTTTGTCCTGATATAACACGTGGTATCAATGCTTGGTAGGATCACCAGTTATAGGTCCCAACACCATCATGCATGCATTATTATCGTAGTCACTATATAGGGTTATAAGGGTTTTTTTATTCAGTATCTTTTTCTTCTTTTAATTATGGCCTCTGAGGAAAGTCTCCTCAATTTCGCCAATATCAAGTAGGTACATAAAGTATTTTGATAAAATTAGGTCAAGTCGTTAAGTTTTATTCAGTTTATCTTCAATTATTTCTTATATTTTTAATAAGTGGGACCAAGAGTTCAATTCAGTCTTTGCTATCAGTAAGTCTTAATAGGAGAACCAGGTGCCAAAACTAGTACACCATATGATAGTCCGGTAGAACAAAACTGGTAGGACCAAGAGTTAATAATCAAACGTAACTGATTATAGTAGGCTAAGGCAGTATTTTTGAGTAAGCCCTAATACAAGCAATCGATTTCCTATTTCTACAATCTATGCAACCTTTTCTTCGAGTCCTAGATACCACCGTTACTCAGCTGATACTCAAAAAAATTCCACGAGCTAAAAGCGACACAGTTCCATGCATATCCAACTCGATGTCAAGTGTGTGAACCTGTTATGCAGAACACAATCTCGGTGCTTAAATACCTGAACATACTACTTGATAGGTAATTATTTTAGTAGTTTAATTTGCAGTCGGCTCACAGTATCATACTATTTTTAATGCTTTTATCTTTAAAACGGGTAATATTATACGAGAATCCGTAGAATCTACGGATTGCGCTATCCTGATGGCGTTTATTTTTATTTCTCCTTAAAGGTAATATAGAATGGTGTTAATGTCTTGAGTTCCCCTTACGGTCTAAGCGCTCATTTACTTAACTTATTGGTATGTCGCGATGCAATTTGAAAGGTTAATGAATATTTAAATGCTTATATTTGCCTGTAAAGGGCCAATAAGATATAAGTGCCCTATAAGACCAAATTGATTTGTGCTCTTTGCCGTGGTGTATCCGGCCTAGGAATAGACATCTCTATCTCCTCTTATGGATGTCGTAAAAGCCAGCTAAGGTTTTACACCAGGGGATGGGCATCCACCAGTGTGTTCAACACAAATACTGCGATCACCGATCTGCCTGCCAACCAAGAGTGGTAATTATGGAAATTCTCCCCATTGTATTTTATGGGGGAGGCTTCAACCAGCAGTGGACGCCTATAGGCTGCTGATGTTGTGATGTTAAAGAGCGAATAAGATATAAGTGCCCTGTAAGACTATTTTGATACACTTATATGTATAAGCAAATAAATATCTTGACAATTTCAGTTTTATTTAACCTGGCGAAATCCATAATAAATAATTTTGAAGAAGATGTACATAATATAGGCTAGAAAATGCATTAAAATAACTAACCTACCAAAATTCACTCACGGCTTCAAATGAAAGGTTCATTACACTGTTGTTACAAGAAAGGACCGTTTCTTTTTCAATTCCTCTGTCAAGTCATGTTCTAGTAAAACTATAGCATTTTACTAGAATGTTCCTGGACAATTTCCACCCCCTAGAAAAGACACACAATAGACTTATTTTATATAAACTCACTACCATGTGCTCTTTATAAGCTACACCGGTTAAAATGCCACCAAAATTACATGATATAACTTAAAAAAAAAACACTAACACTAGAAATTTTAATAAAATAAAAACGGACGATGTCTCCTTTCGAAAGAGCAGAAAAAGTCTCTCGACCGTTTTTATAGTAATTCGAAACATAGGCATGTTGGCTTATGGTAATTGAAATCCACGCAGAATTTCGTTTTTCTACCCACATTTAACAGTACTACCTACTAACTGCACTGAACACTGCAATAAAATAGATACATAGGCACTAAATACTCTTTTAAGAATTTCGGTAGGCTTGGCAAAGCCTAAGCTGACAATCTCTCTAAATTACTGGTGACCCTTCCTGAGTCCGGCTCTGCCTTATTGCAAGGGAGGCGGATGTGGTGGCAATATTAAGAAATTTATTGGTGCAAATAAGTAAATAATTTACAGGTGGATTAGTGGAAGGGCAAGTTTATTAAAAATTTTGATAGACGAGTAAATAGGCTACAAGTAGGTACTCATACCATAGTATGTATACGATTTTACCATAGAAAAATACTTCGATACGAATATGCTGTAGTCTGTCCGGCCTAGGAATAGACCCCTCCTATGGATGTAGTAAAAGTCTGATTGAGTGATTACACCAGGGATTGGGCAGTAGCATCCGCCTGAGTACTCAACACCAAACAGAACTGCGATCACCAATCTGCTTGCGTAGTGAGTATGGCAAATTCCCTCATTGTATTCAGTGGGATAAGCCTCGCCCAGTAGTGGACATAAACAGGGTGGTGATGATGATTTTGATGACGCAGCACTGTGTAAAGCTAAATGATATTCTACAAGGTACTTAATTGTTTGTTGTTGTTGTTGTACTTGTTGTGTTTTACTTGTTGTGTTGTTGTGCTGTGGTCTTTCTGTTCGGCGTTCGAAGAGTCAACATGGCTGCGGAGTTTTTGCAGTAGTGTGTCTTTTTCGTTCTAGCACGCAGTGAGCCTACTGTTTCCTGAGGATGCTTCGTTGAGAGGCAAAACACGTGTTGAATTCTTTCAGAGTTTTCGTTGGAGAGGAGCGGAATTGTTACTATATATTTGTTCGTCTATTTTATATTGTAGAATGGATTTCCGCAAAGTCACGCTTGAATCAATTAATTATCATAATAATAATTTATTTGTTTCCTATTGGATGTTTTTTGAATACAGACAATGCCAATTATGTATAATCAACAAAGTCGGTAAGTACTTATGAATTCCATGTAATCACTAACAACCCATTAATTTCCACACTACCTTGTAGGTAGGCAGTGCCTAATAAAGACAACACTAAAACGGGCATATTACCGATCTGAACTTTACCTATCCAATTATGGTTTATGTTCATAAGCCATCAACTTGATAACTCGTAATTCTGCAACAAAAAGCGTGTATAGTGATAACCAGAAGTAGTTTAACAAAACAAGTAACCAAATAAAGCTATACACACTTGACATTAAAGTAAGCGTCAAAGTGAATGTTCTAAGCAGAAATTACTCTGCAGCGCATCAAAAATAATATAACTTCACAAAGATTTGATGCCCACATGATTTTTGCCGATATACAAGGTACCTATTTTATGGGTTGACGGTGGGATCAATGGCCAAAAGTTGCAACGGTCAAACTTAACTTTGCAGTGCTAACATTCAACGTATAATTACTATTTTTTTGACGCATGTATAATTTTTTAATAACTCATAGAAACTTTTACTGTAAAGGAAATTTTGAACATTATGTTGCATTTAGCATAGTTGAAAAGCTACTTGTGACAGTGGCTGTACCCATTCGCCAGAGTTAACTAACATGCGAACTATTCGTTACAATAGTTCAGACAATAACCTCTTTCTTCCCTTAGAACATTATTTTACGGCCGCGAATTTTATCTCGTTGCTTCAACACTGAAAATAAACGCGAAATATTTACATACAATTTGCATTTACTGAAATACTCTCACGTGCAATTCTCGACCTTATTACCTAGACAATAATGAAATCGGTATACGTGGTTTGCTGACTGCCGTAAAGGATAACGCAAACATAGGGTCCCAGTGTGTAATGTTATATATGAGCTCACAGTTTTATGAGCAAATGCTGCTTTGTATAGCCACAGTCATGTTTAAATTTTTTCAGTGATTTTTAAATTTGCTTTTACACCACTCTTGTGGCTCTCTAGCTCAACATAAGCATAATTACACTCGTTTTTCAGAAAAATATTGAAAAATACTTGTACTAATTGACGACCTCTGTGGCGCGGTGTGTGAGTAGCCAGCTGAGTTGCGAGAGGTTGCGGGTTCGACTCCCGCTGCGGGACAAATGTTTGTATGATCTGCAAATTTTTGTTCTGGGTCTGGGTGTTATGGTACCATGGTACTCGTATTTCTTAATACCCACGACACAGGGAATCCTAGTGTAGGATCAGGACTACGTATGTGACTGTTGGGTGTTATGTTATGTTAATTCATTATCGTATCAGCTGCAATAGCAAATTTAATTAAGTATTATCGAGTCAAAAATTTACCATGGCAATAATAACTTATTTCGTAACAAGAATGCTCCGGAAAAAATATTCCATCAAAATAATATTAAACCCTATTCAAAAATAAACACAGAAAAGACAAGGGGAACTCTTATTTAACTTTCTCACCACGCAAAAGGAAGTTTACATAATTTAAAAGATATCGCGCCTATCAAAACAACCATTATAGCATCCCCTCAACAAGGCATGTTAAATACTTGAATACTAAAGGCCTACTTTTGATTTTTCAACAATAGTAGGTAGATCCAATCGTTGTAGGGCCCCATAGTTCCGGTTGGGGCTAAAATCCACGTTTTTAAAATCCTTAAGCCGACCAGAATAAGTTAAGACCGCACGTTTCATGCGAGGGAGAAAAATAGAACGGAGGTAGAACGCAGAGCGGTAGCGATGCGGATCTCGGTAAATTGGATACGTTATCTGTAGCAGGTAGCTACAAACTAATTGTGTATTCTTTCCTCGCTCCGACGTCCTTAATCTGCCCTGTTTGCCCCACTCGCCCCCACCCCTTTCCCCCTATAAGCCGCGTCTCAACTAAGCAGAAAGTTTTAAAACGCTGTATTTATGCAGATTTCAAAGTCAGTTGTTTTTATTGCGCGAATTAGGTAGATAAGGTGATTACGGTGGCGCCGGGAAATTTATCTTTTTAATTAAAGATTCGATCCGTTCTGTTTCAATTGCGAATTGTAGAATCTTTCCGAATTGTGTTCCACCTGTTCAGAATAAGTACAAACTTAAATTTACCTAATAGCAGTTTTATCAATAGACTAGGGGCCTTATTTATAATCATTTTATAAACCAATTTTAGTTAAAATTGCTTTTGTCTTCTTCCCTCTGATTTAAAATGTCATATGTCAAAACAAGATAAAACATTTTTTAACTAAAATAGGTTTAAAAAATGATTATGAATAAGGGGGTTAGTGTATTTTTAGGAAATAAATTACCTAGAAAGGCATCATCGGATGTATCACATTTAAAGTTTTTAATTTGCAATACAAACCTCATCATTGTCATCATCATCATCATCAGCCTGTAGTAGTCCACTGCTGGCCACGGGCATTCTCTCTAGAATGCCACGATGAACGGTCATGAGCAGCATCCATCCATCGATTTCCTGCGATCTTTAGCCTATCGAGAGGGTGCCTTCCTCTACTGCGTCGTCCAGTTTGTGGTCGCCACTCGAGAAACTTTATTCCCCAACGTTGGCAGTTCTGCAAAATATATGACCTGCCCATTGTCACTTCAACCTGCTACTTCTGAGAGCTACGTCAGGGATCTTGGTTCTTCTACGGATTTCCTCATTTCTGATTCTATCACTTACCTTAGTGAAACTTCTAGCATAGTTCCCTCCATAGTCCGCTGTGCGACTCTGAGCTTGTCTATACGGCCAATTCATACCTACAGAAAAGCAAATTATCAGATAGCATCAAAAATGGGTCTCCTTTCCGTGAAAACACAAAACAAAATTGTCTTCGACTAAACAAAGTGTTAATTCCAAAGGATTACACTCATTCTTGCGCGTGCGGTAACAGTAATTTTATGGCGTATAAAATTAACAAGTAAATTGCTATAATGCATACGAGATAATCCAACTCAGAAGGTAGGTTATAACGAACCAAACCCAAACATAATGCGGTAGGACCCAATAACTGAGGCGGCGGTAGTGAGAAGGAAATTGCTCGGGAAAAATTTGCATTTTTATTGAAATTTCCACTCTTGGTCGCGGATGAAACTATGTCTCTAAATACGTACCTTAAGCTTTGTACCTATACAAACGCATCTGTTTGTGTACCCTCTGTTTGCTGAGCATGTGTGGGAGCTCGCGGGTGGCATAGAGTCGTGACTTCTTGCCAAAATTGTATCGATAGAACCATCTATGTATAATTACCCCATATCACAGCTATAACAATTTCCGGATACTTTAATGCAATAAATTTATATTTTATGTGACTTTTATGGACTCGACGATCGTTTGGGACATTTTCAATCCTCGATTAAGACTGGATAAAAATATTCAAATCTCACTTTAGCTTATACCAAATCACTGTGAAATTGTACATGTTTATGAGTAATTGGTAATTTAATGTCGATAAAATGTAACATCACTAATGTGGTGGTCGACAGACAATTGCTACACTAGTCTGTATGTATACGTTGTTGACTTTCAGGAAGGGATCATAATAGGGAATTTTCTTTGGCAAATATGCGCACAGTATCCGATACCCTTTTCACTTGTATTGTTTTTATTTTGCAACCCTAATGAAAGAACTTGCCTTGTCTGTATTGCAATTTCAGTATATTGGCTTAGTGTCATTCTTTTTGCCACGTACACCGTGTGTTTTGGCAATGGTTTTTCATATAAAATCATAGATATATCTGTATTGGGAATAGACCGATCCACGTAAATGAAACTGTGAGATTTTCCTGTTGTCTGTCTCACTGCAAAGCAAAGGCATCCTTGTTACGTACCATAGTGGCCAAGTTTACCTCCAAACAATTGAAGAACTATTGTCCAAAATTTCAGATCTTGAAGAGGTTAAGATTTGACGCTTTTGTAAGGCAAATTTTCGCTAAGGGAATAAATATCTGAAAAATGTTGATTGTGTTACTCGTAAAAACTAGCTAAAGTTTCAAGAAATATTAATAAAAATAACAGTCGTGACATTAATTTGTGAAAATAAAGGTTGACATTGTGCTCTGAAACTGTGAGCCATTGTAAAAAAGATTTACGTCCTAACAAAGACACGAAAAATACCTAAACGTTTTTCGTTCATCAGCTGTAAATGTCTCCACAAATCGGTCATAAATTTCTGCTCTATTAAAATTTACTGCCTTCAAAACGTTTATTGTTACATTACGTAACTTGGTAACCCTTCCTAAGACATAAAACAATGTAAGCAAAAAAAAAATATATCACAAGTTACATAACACCTGGGTATAGAGGTTAGATTCGCATAACAAAAGCTGAGCCGATTTTATGACACAAGGGGCAGTGTTTTACGAGCTCTTATCGAATCGAAAATTTTCTCCAGAACAAACAAACGTCTAAGTTCTATAAAGAGCTAATTTGAATTACAACAACGTGATAGGATCTTTGGATACTTTCGGGGTTTCAGGAAAGACACGCGCTGTACGGTTCCGGTTATGTAATAAGGGTACAATTTCTTATTGTGAAACTTTTTCATTGCCTGAAAAACTTAGCTTCTTTTTTTTCCTTTTACCACGGATGGGAGATATAATATACTCTGTCCCACATCTTCAGCTACTGCATAAAAGTTTAGTTATTAGTTTAATTGCAATTTCATGTGGCATGTGTCCAGTCTAAGAATAGAAGAACCCTTTGTCTCCTCTAGTGGATGTCGTAAAAGCGACTAAAAGATTACACCAGGGGATGGACAGCAAGACAGCGAATACCAATCTGCCTGCCAAGCGTGGAGATGGCAAATCCTCCCATTGCATTCTAGGGGCAGGCCTCATCCAACAGTGGACGTCGATGATGATGATGATGATTATTGCACTATTCATTGATTCTTATTTTGTTAAGGTTCTTTGATAACGTTAACTTTTTATTTTATTCAAAGTAAGAACTTTGGGTCCAGCAGAAATAAAATATACTAAATATAAAAAAAAAACCCATCTCTATTGAAATTAGAGTTGAGTTTTTTTATAATTTATTTGAAAAAGCCTAATTTTAGGTGAGTTTTACGACTTATTATGTAAAATTTCGCAATTAACTGCTGCTTTTATTATAGCTAATACAATAATCTTTTTACAACGTGTGAATGTAGATTTGCATTGTTAATGTGTGGTTTATCTTTATTCTTAATGATCATAAACTTTCAAGTCCTGTCATAAAACCAAACCGTATGAGTGATCAAAGGATAACAGTGCCACGGAATAATATCAGATACTGTTTAAGCTTACCACGGTAAATAACAATAGCTCCCTCATTCCACTCAAATGTCAAGCTTAGTTTCAGACACTGTGCGTCGTCTTTGGTCATCCTTGGTCAGTTTCAATGTGTACTTTTTTGTGTGATTTCACGTGTACATACGCACGGGCGTAGCCAGGTTTTATTTGGAGGGGAGGGTCAATAAAATAAAACAACAAAAATGTACATGAAATTACATTAATATTCATGTGAAAAAAAATACATTCACCACACTGGTGTTTCTTCAAAAAGTATCAGATTTTATCAACATTTTGAATATTCCGGGGGGTTTGAATTCCAAAACCCCCCCCTGGCTACGACCATGGGGCCACGCCATACACACAATCTGCGTATCGCCGCCTTGTTGAAGGAAAAAATAACACGAAGAAAAAATAACAAAAAAAAACTGTCTTTTTATTCATCAGTGAACGTGTTATCACGTTATTCTAGTAAATCTCGAGAACTCGCGATGTTTCAGTATTCGCCACTATCTCAACAAATCCTTTATCGATTAAGCTCATGTATCAACTTGTCAATTGTATTGATATCACCGACCTACCAACCAAATTTCTGTCTGTTCGGTACAAATTTTGAAATCGATGAACCACTGAATGAATAATACAATTTTGATCATCGATTGACAACAATTAAAATAAATAAAATTAAATAAATTAATTCAACAATTGATTTAATTTTTTTGCATAGCTGTGAAAGTTATGGCGCTTTGACTGACTTTGGACAGAAGGTCGGCCCGATAGAACTTATGAAGGTTCTTTGTCTGATTTAGAAACCTAATAAAAAGAGAGAATAGATAATCAGAACAGCCAATATTGACAAATATATAGATACTTACTAAATAGAAAATAAAAGATAAATAAACTATATAACTTAATTCTGGGATGTTTAATCAAAAATGGCCAGGTTGATAAACCTTGTACAACACATGTACTTTCTTTTATACATTTGTGTTTTTAACCGACTTCCCAAAAAAGGAGGAGGTACTCAATTCGGTTGTATTTTTTTTTGTATGTTTGTTACCGCATATATCCGGCATTTATGAACCGATTTGGAAAATTCTTTTTTATTTGAATAGATATACTTCCAGATTGGTCCCATTTTTTTCAGAATCCAGTTCTGATGATGGGATCCATGAGGAATTGAGGAAACTCCTCAAATATTGTAGGCATACATATGGCGATTTTGATATTTTCAGCAACAAACCAAGCATTTGCATTCAAAAAGTATCATGATCCTTTCACTACTATGGTTCTTTCATCATTTTTTTTTCCTCCAAATATTTAGTCGAATACAATGGCGGAAGTCGGTTTTTAAATGAAAAGTTATGTGCATAGCCGTTTACTCATCCGTTGATTTATCAGGAAACTAATCTTAAATATATTAAACTAGTTTTAGTTTTCTATTTTTATTTTTATTTTGTACCATAATATATCTTTTAATATCGGTATCTGGCTAAATAAACGTAATTTTTATTTTCTTTCTTTATCCAAAAACCCAGTACATTATTATAAGTGGTGCTACTGGTTGGCTACGTAGGTCACAGCTCTACATTACTTAGGTACATAGTAAATACAATCAAGTCCAGTAAAATCCTTTGACGCACACCTTTCCTTCTTCAAGATAAAACAAACACCGCACTGAGCAGATAAAGAGGAGAAATCAACCGCAACTATATAAAGGTTTGCAGCGATAAAAATACCGTGTTTATTTGCACGTCCTACATCAGATCCCTTATAACCTGGAAAACAAGCTGAAACGCTCAAACATGCCAATGCAAAATTAAATCGCAGTAGCTCAGTTATACAACCCATTTTCGAACGATGATAAAATTTCAATAATGACGTTTCATAATTAATTCAGTTTGAACTTACATTCCACTGTATCAGTAAATTTGGATCCCTATCTAAAGCAATTTTTCTCCTAAAAACGTGATATAAAATGGGTATCGTTCCTTTTTATTTGATGGCTCTTAATGGTTTTAATGGTTTAATAAACACAGGTGTTTCTCTGTACCGTCAATCAGAAGCTAAACACGTATTAGATATGGACTTCAAAACATGTTTGAAGTTTTATGCTTTTTAGTTTTCAGATGTTTGCTGTCAATAGCTCTACATTTTAAATCTCCTAATGCAAACTTATTTGCGTAACTTTTACTGATTTTGTAAAGTGTAAACAAAGCTAAATTTACAATTATTTACGTTTCCCGAATGTAGGTAAGCTATTTTTGTGCTTCTGTTATATTTTCGTGTTACGAATTGAACAATCCTGATATGAATAAAATCGATTTAAGGTTCTCACGCACACCTTGTCAAACTTTTTGGCTGAACTAAGCATTTTTTTTAAATTTACTATGTTTCAAAAATCTAGAAAACCTTGATCCATCTTATTCAATAACATCTGCAAAATATTATAAAGATCTGATTTGTAGTTTCCAAATTTAAGAAAAACTATTTTTTTTTGTTAAGACTGGCATTAGATTCATTTAACAGGTTCCGATAAGACTTATCAAGATAGAAAGTGTTCTAGATTTTTTAAACAATAAACCAGGAAGAATTTTGAAAATTAAGCGTAATTCGCTTGAAGTGTGGTATACGTTGGAAACTTAAGCACGCCCTTTTCGTCCCTCGTAAAAATATGCATTGCAGCCATCATAAAGTAATCTAGTTTACTATTACAAATGCGCTTTAGTAGATACAGCCTGCATATGTGTCTCCCTTCCCCTTTTTACGCTCTCCCATAAGATAGACAGAGACAAAACTATTTCGCTATACAAGTATCGACGGTGTCGCATATTTTAAAGGTGATATGGCAACAGTCACGATCCTTGAAATTTTCTATTAATTGGCTTTTTTAGTGCTTTTTGTCGATGCTATTCTATGGCTTAACGTGATTTCGTATCTACATTGTCATGCAAATGATTGTTTATTTGACATTGTTCGGAGCTTTTATTACTGCTAAAGGATGAAAGCCGACAATGGTACAATAATTTGTTGAAAGTTACTTTCATTCATCATCTTCATCAGCACCCTTTAGACGTCCACTTCTGTACGAGGTTTCCTCCATCAAATATAATGGGAGGATTTACCATAATCACCACGGCATGGCAGGTGCAGATATTGCAGTGTTCGTGTTGAGTACTCATGTGGATACTGCTGCCCATCCTTTGATGTAATCCATTAGTTGGCTTTTACGACATCTATGGGAGGAGATGGAGGATTTTTTTTTTTTATGCTACTTGGCAAGCAGACAAGCATACGGCCCACCTGATGGAAAGCAGTTACCGAACCCTATGGACGCCTGCAACACCAAAGGCATCACAAGCGCGCTGCCGATCCTGATACATAAAGATGAAAAGTCTCATGTGCCTCTAATTTCACCGGCACCCGTACCTTTCAAACCACTACCTACCTATATTTAGTCGTTAGATTTTTAGGACATCTCTACCGCTTGCACTCTGTACCTATTAAAGCAGCCCTAGTACATTTATTTACGCTGCTATCGCCTGCTGATTTCAAAGATGGCTTGAATATACTCATTTATTTTTATATAGCACATAAAAGCAATTCAAACTCCCATAAAGACCGTTAAATTGGATGCGAAATGTATGCTAATGTCACCACCGAGTCGGTATAATTGGCGACACTTCCTCTAACTAAAACGTCCTCCAATAAATGGACGGACGTGCCGGTGGAAACAGAACTTCCAATTCCAAAGCGACATGAAAAATTCAATACGTCGATATCCATACAACGAAAGTGAAAAAAACCGAAAACAATAACGTAGATTTGATCAGTATTCAGTCCGCGACGCTTCTGTCCACAGCTGGGATATTTGGCAAGGGGACAAGTCCTGCAGGCAGTACCTACCACGAGATCTCGACGCCAGTAACTTCACGTCAAACACTTGAGCTGTTGACGGCAAACCGAATTTACCACGCCATTAACGACTTACATTATGCAAGGCATCAGCGTCAGCATTTAAACAGAAATAAAATCGTGATATTTTGGTTGCCCTGATTTATTTAGCTGTGTAGTTTCTGTAAATTAACTCGATTGCATCTCACCCATTTTGCAGTCCATCATTACTAATAAAATAGCAGAATTAATAAAACACATTGCACTAGTAACAGTTACTTTATAAATAAAGCTCTCGTTTGTAAGGCACTTAAAATTTGCTCTCATACATCGGGTCTCCAACCAAACTAATCATGCCAATAAAGAGTCCCGTCCGTCGCTTCTATTGTCGTAAATAAGCTCATTACAGTGCGAACGTCAACTCGGTCAAATACCTGTGTTTTAAATCAGATGCGATGTATTCGAGGGCGATTTGTTTGGCCAAAACGGCTCCTTTGTTGGAGCTAATAAATAATTTATCGGTTGGTTGGACGGCCCGTGAATTCATGCTCCAATGAACTACTGTAAATTTTCATGTATATGGTAGCTACTTGAATGATTTACGAGGCAATTTCAAGTGGATAAAATGCTGATATCAGGCTAGTGATGAATGCCTGGCATTAGACCTGCATATTAAATATTTACCTTCAGCTGCCTTCTTATCTCATGTAGGTACAGCCGCATTACAAAAGCGAACATTATTTAATAATGCTATAAGATTATTATCCTCTTTTCGCGTAATTTACATTTATGTAGGTAGTTTAAGACTACAAAGAGTGCATTACATTTTTAATTTACATTTAAAATTAAATGTAAATTCATATTCATTTATGAGCGTGTAAGTGCCTTCAAACATAAATTTTCGTCAAGAAGCAAAATCTTGCTCGGGCCTCCCACGATTTGCACCGACTCATTACGAACATATTGGTAGTATGATCTGCTTTTTATTCAACGCACAATCTTTGTAATCACAGAAGATATAGGCATTTACAATACTTATCTATATGGTGCTTCAGTCGTAAGGTTTAGGGGTAGATCGAGTTACCTCTTCTTATCTATGTCACTTCGACAGAGTGTATCACGTTTAAAGTTATTAAGGGTGCCGACTACACGACACAAGTCACAAAACTTATCGCTGTAATATCTTAAAATATTTCACAGCGCGATAGTATCTTGTCATCGTGCCTTTGATATTCATTTGTATCTTAAAGTAGAGTAGAATAGTCAACCTACATATCTAAAGTTCGGTGACCCCACAAGGCCGGAATCCGTCATTCTCAGTTCAAGGTCACCTCGAACTCATGTCACTACGTCACACGTCACACGTATCTGCATCTTTGATCGTCTACATTGATACCAAGAACCACGATTGCCAACTCTATTCCCTTGGCTTAAGGCGTGGTTCAAAAATAGTAGGTGCAATGACCTCCTTCCTACGACGTGGTTTGGCTGATGTTACTTTCGTTGGTACTTTTGTGCTGATTATGTTAGGTGTGGTTATGGAATTGTTAGTTTTTGGAAAATATTTAACGTAAGCAAGTACGCGTTGTTGGCGTTTCAAGAGTCAAGAAAAATTCATGGAAAATAATCACCATCATCATCACCAGCCTGTATACGCCTACTGCTGCAATGGGAGGATTTGCCATAATCTTCACGATTGGCAGGCGGATTGGTGATCGCAAATTGATTTTAAGAACTCATGTTGACACTGCTGCTTATACCCCTGGTGTAATCCCTTAGTTTTAAGGCTTTTACTACACTCACGGGAAGAGACAGAGGTCTTTTCTTAGGTCGGACACACCACGGCCATGTAAAAAGAAGTAGTATCTTTTAAATTATGCTACGTTTGCTTAAATAGATCCTCGTCTCCAGCATAAGCTGCACCAGACCCATAGCCCCAATAGGTTAAATAAAATTAAAGCTTCTAAAAAGTACGAATCTAACAAAAATATTATCGTGATTTTGTTGGTAGTAAGTAATGTTATCATCACTAAAACTTGTTCCACCCACTTGACTTTATAAGGCGGCAATACGTTGACGACCCCAGTCTCACACATGGCGAACCTTACCCCATAATGTTACACCAAAGATATCGGATCTATAGAGTACTTTTACAGGGCAGTGCTGCAATTCAATAGTAACGTTTCATGTATTACTTGTGCACACAGACGTTTCCGTAGCATCTCGTAGCACAGACGTATAGCTACAAACGATATGTCACGGTCACTATGTTTGGATTACAATTAGTTTTATTTGGTATTTATAACCGACTTAAAAAGGAGGAGGTTATCAAATTTGCAGCTTTTTTTTTATGTATAAGATAACAATTGTCGCATGGTATAGTGATCTGCTTGCATAAATATTTAATTACCTGACACTACAAACTCACAATTAATATAAGTTTTAATAATTAAAGTGCACAAATTTTTTGTCATATTACTGAAAAGGTTATCAATTCATTAAACAAATAGTATCACTTCAAACAAATAACAAGAATATTGTGAAAAATTACAACGAATACAAAAAATCGAAATTGAATGTGAATCGTCACAGCCAATATTTTGAAATCAATCAAAACCCTTAACACGATTTAAATCCAAATTGACAAGGAGAAAGCAATTTACCGACCGGCAAATAAGTAGAGCTGTGAGTCAAAAGGAGCGCAATCGCGGTTAGAGCTCTATATTATCTTTATATTGTATGAACGTCAGTCGCGCCGCGCGGGTCAGCTAAGCTGGGCGGTCGAAGCTCTATTTATGCGCCCTACGTTCGCCCGATCGGGCAAGTTGAGACTTAAGCTTTACTGCATACGTTGCACATACGACGCGCGATAGGTGAGAACAAGAAACAGTAAAGTCTTTTTTAATAGGTACCCTAACATCACATATACTACAAGATGTTAAATGCCTAGTTACACGTCTTAGCACTACACAATAACATATATGAAATTTAAACAAGCTTAAGTTTTGACAATTGATTTATATATTAAAATTGCAATTACTTCCAATGTTCATCATTTTTGGCATTTCCTCTTGACTGTATCTTTCGACTACTCATAATATTTGATAAAAGTACTCATAATATTTAATATTTGTCAAAAGGCTTACAAACTTTCTAGTGTTCCAAAAACCTTCAAAAGTAGTGGTACTGATTTTTACTTCTACTACGTCGAGTATTTCATCGTTCGCGTTCACCTATCTTATTCAGATAGTGAACATTTCAACCTATTTGATCTATGTCTAGTTGATAACGTTTTGGAAATTCGGGTTTAGTAACTCACAGGTTTTTTATTTATTATTTTTAACCGACATCAAAAAAGGTGTAAGTTCTATGTTCGACTTTTTTTGTATGTTCACCGATTTCTCGGTCAAAATTGTAGACCGATTCTAAAAATTCAAGTCAGAATCTGATGAATGGATCCCATCGAAATCAAATTTTATATTTATTTACATAATATTTGTTTAACTCTCTCAAATGTAACGAAATCTGTTAAATGATTCAGGTTTATCATGACATTTTATGAGAGATGGAAGAGACCTATCTCTAGCAATGGACGTCTACCAGCTGACGATACTACTACATCTTGTAACTGGTTATTTCCTAGTTATGGTAGCTCTAAAGTGGGCCTAGTGACTCATTATCAGCCATCAGATGTCTCCACTAGATGAGGTCTCCCCCATATTTATTTTACGGGGGGATTTGCTATATATCACCATTGCACGATTTGCACAATGATGATGATCGCAATATTTGTGTTGAGTACTCATCTGCCCATCCAATTGTGTAATCCCTTATCTCTCTTTTACAACCTCCACGGGAGGAGATAGAGAGATCTTCCACGACAGGCTTAGTGACAAATGGTGACCTCCTTTCAAGCTTGATGATGATGATATGTTTAATTATTTGTTTTCAAATTTCAGTTGAGCATATTGACGTTTCATTTAGGCAAATTACAAAAGCTTTTAAATAAAATAACATAAACTAAACGTCCAGTGAAGCGAAACTTATTAAAAATATTCACTTGCGATTTTATAATAAAAATTGCTTCATACACTGGCCCGATGTCTGAACTAATCACATAAATAAAAAGGGCACAACAGATGTTGCCCTCCCCTCGTACCAACGTTTTTATTCCAATTTCATACTTAACAGTAACAATTTATTAAAACGTTATAGTGCATAAAGAATAAAGTATCGGCGTTACAAAGATATGATACAGTTACGAAAGAGGTGGTCAAATGCTTTATAATTATTTTGGATAAAAATACAACAGGAGTTTAAGATCAGGGCCCCTGTTCAAAGAACGATTTCGTAAGTCTGTAGTTTACATCTGCATCGCATATTTCGTTTTTTATAGAAGGCTGTAGATTTGTCAAAGTAACGATATTATAAATAACGTGATTTCTCTCACTTGAAGGCACGAAAAAGCCTAACTGTAGCTATTAGATAACTAAAAACCAAAAACTACAAAAACTGATAATTATTTTATCACCAACGTTGTATTATCTTATTCTGTGCAACAGTGAAAGAGGCTGTAGTCTTTCTTCGAATGAGCCCCGGTCAAAATTCTTTACAATAATGCGTGTACAATTTATAGGATGATTCGGTATAATAGCGGAGACATTGAATTTATTGCTAACGATATTGGAATGGAAACTTTAGACAGTTCTAATTTCCATGATGAAAAATTAATAAAGCGCTTCATGGTGGTTTGACAAACTTTAATACTCATTTTGAGACATTTTAGTAAAATTCATAGCCGATTAATTTTAGTAATGGGATCACGTTAAATAAATTATTATATATAATTTTATATTGTAGCGATTTCTTAAAAGTAACCTTTGAATGATTAAGCTAAACAGAAACGAATGGCAGTGCACAGAGATAAAATAAAGTAGGTAATTAAAATAACTTAATTTTTAAATCAGAAGAATTTAATAAAATAACCTAATATACATAAATATAATACTATTATAATAAATGCCACAGAAACAAACTAACGTAGACACATAACAAGTTAGACAGAAATTAGATAGTGCTGATGTAGTTTGAGCTTAGGTGTGCAGTGAAGGAGCCTGTCTAATTTTGACTGGCAAAGCGTTCCACATTGCAGACATACAGCTTGCACAGTGGATCTGTGGATGTCGTAAAAGTCAAATAAGGACACCAAGGGATGGCAGTAGCATACACTAGAGTACTCTACACCAAAACTACGATCACCAATCCGCATGCCAAGCGTGTTGAAGAAGAAGGAATTATGGAGGAAGCATCGTCCGATCCAACAGTCAATGTTTAACGGCTGAAGATGATAACATTTGGATTGAAAAATATACACATACACAGTCTATTGTGTTCAGGATCTTAGGCACAGTATATTCTGTAAATATGGTGAGTGTACCTATATACTACAGCTCCACATTATATATAAAAATTAGGTTGGCACCTAGTTATCTTGTTAAATTATTGCAACAATAAATTACGGCTATTGCGTACCCCTATTATCATTTAAAATACAAACCCTGCAAAAGGTAGGCGCATAAATTTCGTTCTGAGTCCCATCTAGCCTTATTATTATGGAGGTAGCTTTAATATACACAGTGTTTCAGTAAGTTAAATGAAGGTACTACACCTAATTTAAGTTCTAAACAAAAATAATGGATGGGTTAAATAATATGCAACCTAGTTAAATGGTAAGAAATACTTCTAAGTAGGTATCATTCAGTATATAAAAGTCCACTGCTGGACATAGACCTCCCCCTATAGAATGCCACGACAAACGGTCCTGAGCTGCCTTCATCCAATGACTTTCTGCGACCTTTATAATATCCTTGGTCTATTGAGAAGGGCGCCTTCCTACACTGCGTCGTCTGATGTGTGGTCGCCACTTAAGACCTCAACGGTTGTTAGTTCTGCGAGCATATGACCTGCCCATTGCCACGTCAACTTACTAATTCTGAGAGCTAGGTCAGTGATCTTGGTTCTTACACGGATTTCTTCATTTCAGATTCTTTTATTAAGGGAAACTCTGAGCTTAGCTCTTTCCACATCCCAATGGATTTATATCATATTTTCATATCACTTTGAGCTTGTGTTTATGACTATATTTAGCGACCACGTCTCTTAAATCATCAATGGGCAACATGCACTGTTATAGACTTTCGTCTTGAGGATCTGTCGTCGGTTGACTTCTTTGTCGAAGTTGGACGGTCCGAGTTAAATTGTTTGACCCAAATAGACACAGTGGTCAATAACTTTGACAATATTGTTCTTAATTTGTACCGCTATAGGTGCGACATGTGCATTTGACATGATGCGCGTCTTGCCCATGCATTTTAATTTTAAGACCCACCTGTTTGGAGACGGTATTGAGGTATCTGAGAACATTGCCAAGATCTTCCAGTGATTCTGGTATAGTATTATGTCATAGGCAAATCGAAGCTGAGTGAGTAGTACCTAAGTATCTAAGTAATTTACTTTTTTATTTTATTTAAACAATATTAACCCGTTTATTTTTAAAATTAAAATGAAGTAACTAGACAGCAAACCTCAACAGCCAATTAAAATCTTTCAAAACTATCACTGCTTCACTTGTATTCGAAATGCTCTTCCTTGCCCGATTAGGGTGCATCCTAAAAGCTTCCAAGGTGATAATTCACAACGCAAGAATGCGGGCCGACGAGCTTAGGCGCGTGTTTGAATATGCAAACTTATTACTGCAGCTATAATAGACTTTACTGCCTTGTGATAGGTTATAGAGTAGCGTGACGAGTCGGATAGGTGGGTTGTCTGTTGGTAGCAATGGTGGACTGTCATGGCGCGGTTGACGTCACTCAGCCAATGAGCGTGTGGCGAGACGCGACTGCAGCGCCACAATATGGCTGCCGACGGCTCTCCACCGCCGCTTTTGTTGTGTTTAGGCCTAGAGTTGTAAAGAAATCATAAAAATTATTAGCAAATGCCACGATTAAATTAATTTATATAGCACTGGTAATTCAAGAAAAATGTAAACTTTGGTTTTAGAGTCTTATTTGTCAAATATATACAGAGAAAATAGTGAAAGCCGGTGTTGTTTTGTTTTTGTTGGTGAGTAAAATTATTTATTTATAATTTATTTTGCACATTCAATAATTATTTTTGTTTGTACGTAATGTTTTTTTTATATTAATAACCACATCTATTTTACTTTAAAAAGTTTCTTATAAGAATTTAAATTTAATCAAATTAATTGAATGTTTCAAATAAAATATTGTTTTTGATCCTTTTATATTGCGTACCTGCGTACCTATACATTGTATTCCTTTCCAATGCTTGAATAAAATTGTAAATAGCTCTATATACCTACTACAGGACCTACCAACCAAGAAGTTGTGTAACGGCATAATAAGTTGGTAATTAATTAAAATGCCTTAACAGATACTCTACCCACAATGACCACCTTATTTTCTACCTACATAATAAATATCTTAATTACGTTAAATAAGTGATATACGTGGCAGTTAAGTAGGTACCTACCTGCTTCTTATCTAGATATCTACCTAGGTACATAGAAGATTAACCTTATATACCTATATAGGTAAATACTTACCAATTTAGGTAGCTATATTGCATACTGCCTACCAATTGATTTTTGTGGTAAGTAGGTACATAATTAAGTGATTTTTTAGAAAGGTTATACTTAAATGAAATGATTTTTACCAATGTTAGAAAATAAAACGTGTGCATTTCTTAAATAAAACAGCGGCTAATGTAATCATCATCATC
The DNA here is from genome assembly GCA_951392215.1 of Epirrita christyi. Taxonomy (NCBI): domain Eukaryota; kingdom Metazoa; phylum Arthropoda; class Insecta; order Lepidoptera; family Geometridae; genus Epirrita; species Epirrita christyi. Next base: position 9,938,389 of record OX595842.1, on the reverse strand, counting down.
ATCATCATCCGATTGATGTCCACTGCTAGATGAGGCCTGCACCATCGAATAAAATGGGAGAATTTGACATAATCACCACGCTTGGCAGGCAGATTATTGGTGCTAAGTACTCAGGTGGATGCTGCACATCCCTTGGTGTAATCCTTTGTTCGGCTTTTATGGCATCCATTGGAGAAGATGGGGAGCTCGTTTCTTTGGCTGGATTCATACCACGGCAAATGTAATAAACATCACAAATATATGATAATTTTCTTCATCTTTCCGAAATAAGGCCACGATCAAAGCATTTATTTCTTATTTAGATTGCATATTACTCTTCTCATCACTTTAGTTCATCGTTTAGGTGACAGGATGCACAATATTTCATTAAAATGCATTTAATGCACAATTTTACCGGAGTTTTAAGTGATTTTAGGTGGTTTAGCTTCGAATTTGAATTTGAACGTGCAGGAAGATTATGCAAAATTGTTTATAAATATCGGAAGGTACTTAGTTTTACAAAAATATTCCGTCACAGAGGTCATCTTTGCACACACTTCACGTATATAAGAACAGGAGATCCTGTCATCAAAAACACTTTGCGTAAACGAGTAAAAAAAATTAAGAATTTCCACGAATTTTGAATCACAACCACATCCACTGACCAATCTATTATTAGAGCCATCAATATTCTACGCACGATATTCGCTTATTCCGCTACCGAGTACGTCCACGGTCAAATCTCCATTATTACTATTACAAATGGGAGTAAGTATAAAAATAAATCTTAATTTTTTGCTTGCAGGGCTGCTGCGTGTGGTGCCACCCCATTTTTTCCCAGTCCAACCCCTGGTAGAGGCAATCTGGTCATTTGGATGTAAGCTACGAGACAGTGAGTATATTTTGTGTTGTTCCATAGATGGTGCAGCAGTTTCTAATGACCTGTGTACACTTCGCCGAAATGTATCGGATGAATTAGGAAAAAAAAATGGTTTATTGTATCAAAAATTATTTACTCTGTGTACCTTGAATAAGTTTTATTCGATTATATCTAAATGTTATAAAGATCTAATATGTAGGTTTTATTTTAATAAGAAAAACGTTTTTTCATTTCTATCTGGCTTCCCTATTATTTAAAAACTACAAGTCAGGTTTTCCTACAATTTTGTAATTGTAATCAAATATAATTTATCAAGATGCAGATTGTTCTAGATTTTTGAAACAATTGATCATTTAATTAAGTTATTTAAGAGTATTTCAGCTGAAAATTTGGACTACTTGGGAACCTGAACAAGCTTGAGCCTTTGATTATATATACACTATAATCAAAGGCTTGAGCATCAAAAAGAAGAAGCACCAGTAAGGTAGGTATAATATATATATAAATAAATGTCCTCTATAGATATATAAATAAATAAATATATATATATATGAATCAATTGCTGTTCGTTTGTCTGGCTAAAACTCGAGAACGGCTGGGCAGATTTATTTGATTTTGGTTTTGTTGTGTTCATAATTGTCACGGGAAGGTCTAAATGTACCGGGACCACCGGGAACACCGGGACTACGCGAACGAAGTCGCGCGCGGGCCGCTAGTGACAATTATGAACACAAGAAAACCAAAATCAAATAAATCTGCCCAGCCGTTCTCGAGTTTTAGCCAGACAAACGAACAGATTGAGAGAATTGATTTTTATTTATATAGAGGATAGAGGATAGAGAATGAGGATTATCTGACAAACTCCATCTCTCAGAATTTAATTAGCAAGTTAAAGTGGCAATTGGCAGATTTTTAAGCTCGCTGAGCCGATAACACTCACTGCTTGATGATATTGTAACAGTTGCAGGAAGTCGGTGGATCATGGCAGCTCAAGACCGTGTGTTGTGACATTTTTTGACTGAAGCCTCGGTCCAGCCTTGGGCGTTTTCCGTCTAATGATCATGAATAGAGCCTTGTGTTTGATGATTAATTTAATGATTCTATCTGAAACGCTGACTACGCTCGGGATTCTATTATTTATTTATACAAATTAATCGTATAATATTTAGGTCTAGGTCCAGCCTAAGAGTGTTCCGTCTGATGATCATGAGAAGATCCTCGCTACGCTCATGATTCTATATCTCAAACTCAGATTTCACTCGGTATTCCATTAAAAAATACATCGTTTAATATTCCTCCCTCAACATAAATATATACTACTTCGGTTGTGTGACAATTAATATACATAAAATAGCTGACACTGACTGACTGACTATCAACGCATAGCCTAAACTGTAAGACCTATTAGAGACCTAAAATTTAGAAGGTACATTCCTTTTGTGGTCTAAGGGTGCACAAAAATTCACCCCTATTATAAAGGTGTTGAAGTTTATATGGAAAAAACTCTGCGCAAACGAAGTCACGGGCGTTCTACTAGTCTATTTATCATCATCATCACCAGCCTGTTAACATCCACTACTGGACGAGGCCTCCCCCATTGAATACAATGGAGGGATTTGCCATAATCACCACGCTTGGCAGATTGGTGTTAAGTACTCAGGTGGATGCTGCTGCCCATACGCTGATAATCCCTTAGTAGGCTTTTAATTTATCCACGGTAGGAGAAGGAGGGGTCTGTTCTTAAGGCCGGACACACCAAGGCAAATCTATTATTAAACTATTCATGAATTTTCAGCAAATGGTTTAAGAGACCAATTTCTTCAACACTAATATTATGACCTGCATTGAGTTGTAAAGGTACTTGTACTTTTAACCGAGGTATGTCACGAGTAAAGCCATGGCAGTGATCAAAATATATCTAACTGAGATTTGATAACTTGTTGCATATTACCAAAGCTATGCCACACAAATAAATCTTTTAAATACCGTTATGAATGTCTTTGCTGGTAAACAAAGGCATTAAACCAAACGTTTATTACCCCTATTCTTTACGGTATTATAAAAACCCTGGTTTACCTGTACCTTTTGTGCAACTTAACCCTTTTCTCCGTAATATACGTGAAGTACAGTTAAGGTAAAAAGCGTAATTACATTTTCACACCACCTGCTCGACAATGTCCAATTACAAATCATGCAACCTCAACGTAAAGTACAGCATTGTCTCTCTAGGGATATAAAGTTGTATGAAACTCCCTAGGGATTAAAGTGATTTGAATTTAGAACGTCAAATTCGTGTTGGAAACTCGTGGAAAACTCTGAGTAAAAAAATGCCCATATGGCATTGTAAAGAGGTTTGTTCGAAAATCGAACTGGCCACTATAGCAAAACTCGAAAAAAAAAGAAATAGGCGCTATTTTAAAGAATGTGAAACAAAAGAGATGTTTGGTGCTGTGATTTTCAGTGAATTTTATTGCAATATTTTAGTAATATAATATTACGTCAGTGACAATATTAGTGTTAACAAAAAATGTCGAGCGATAATGATTCTACTCCAGAGTTTATCAAAACAGACGATACTTATTTAATGGAGCCCTGGCCTTTTATTGCCTCGCAATAGGTGTGAAAAGTAGAGTATGCTCCTCTGGAATAAAGCATGTCTTCGTCTTGGGCAGCTTGAACCCCTCCCTTCACTCAGGACTCTATATAACTCCCTCGCTACACTCGGGAGTTAAGTTTAGAGTCCCTCGTTACGCTCAGGGTTCAATATGCCGCCCGCGACATAAGACACTGCTTTATTCCCTTAGTGCATAATCTACTATTAGACCGACACAAAACAAGCTTGGACATTTTTATCACAAATCACAAATGCCCCATGAAGATTTGCTATGCAATGTCACGCACAGAATAGACACGGTTACAATTCCGTTTTGACAAGTTTAATTTAAATTAATGAACGTTTATTTAATTTAAGTTGTTTAGAAATTGATAAAACAAGCATTTAATTGTCATAAAACCTGTATACTTTAGGGCTGTAGTCTACATTTATATGGGTTTAATTCACCTTACCTTGAGCGCATAATGAATCACCAGCATCATCGGCCGCCTCCACCCACCAACTTCAACCAACCTTTATAATGTCTCTGATCAAGCCAAGTGTCAATCTGCCATGGAAAGAAGTATGCTTGGTAAAAGAAAATTAGATAAAGTAAAAAACCAAACACTAAGAAGATGCACCAAAATAGAAGATGTTACAGTCAAAGTAAAAAAACTTAAGTGGAGATGGACAGGACACACAATAAGAGGAAAGGATAAATGGAGCAGAACGGTAATGAGTTGGTTTCCGAAATACAACAAACGAAAGAGAGGGGGACAGTTCAAAAGGTGGGAGGATGAGCTAAAGGATATTGCAGGGAAAACATGGACAAGGATAGCGAGAGATAGAGAAGAGTGGAAGAGGTTGGAGGAGGCCTTTGCCAAAAAAAGGCAAACAGATAACGGTGTCGATGTCGCAATGTAAATTATTGTAAAAATGTAATATTAAGTATCTGAAATAAAGGCTTAGAAATGAGAAATGAATATAATGTCTCTGATCCGTCGAGAAGGGGGCCTTCCTGCGTTGCTTCGTCTGCTTTGTGGTCGCCACTCGAGAATCTTTATTCCCGAACGGACAACCGTTCGGAAATAAAGAGAAAGAGAATAAAGATTCTCGAGTGGACAACAGTTCTGCAAGCTATACCTATGGCCTGCTAAGCCTGATATTTCTGTGTGGTAGGTATGTTGGTGATCTTGGTCCTTCTATGGAACTCCTCATTTTGGATTCTATCACGTATTGAAACTCCGAGCATAGCTCTCTCCATTTAGCCCACTGTGCAACTTTGACTTGGCGCATTATTTATACTATTTGTACATTTTTATCATTTATATACCTAATTATTAGCCGTAGTGTGTCTGGCCTAAGCATAGACCCCTCTTTCTTCTCCCCTGTGTGTAATAAAAACCTTCTTAAGGATTACACCAGGGCATTGGCTGCTGCTGCCCATGCGGCTTGAGTCCACCAAACTGCGATCACCAATCCACCTGCCAAGAGTGGTGATTATGGCAAATCCCCCCATTGCATTGCCGCTTTTACGTAGAACTCAGGTTGCTATAGAGGCTGTATACCGGTGTTTACCAGTAAAAGCCCGCGCTCTACTCGTCTATGAATTATTTTTTTATTTATTTTTTACCTTCTCTAATCTGGGAAGAAGGACTGATGAGTCTGGATCCCAAACGTCAGGAACCTATCCACCCATTCGCCTCATTCCGGACCCATGACACCCCTAATAGCCCATCAGCTGATTGAGGATATAAAATAAAACAACAATAAAAATAAAAATCATTTTTCATGATTCATTCGTTGGAGGGAACTACGATTAACTACATAAGAACCATACAGGATTAAATCCGAAATGAGGACATCCTTAGAAGAACCAAGATCATTGACATAGCTGTCAGAATTATCAAGTTGAAGTGGCAATGGGCAGGCCATATAGCTCGCAGAACCGAAAACGTTCGAGAAAGTTTCTCGAGAAGCGACCGCAAACTGGACGACGCAGTGTAGGAAAGTCCCCTCTTTCAATGGACCAAAGGCAAATTTAAAGGTTTCAGAAAGTCTGTGGATGGAGGCTGCCAGGGACGTCGTCGCATTATATGGGGGAGGCCTATATCCAGCAGTGAACTTCTATAGGTTGGTGATGATGATGTCATAAAAACCATCACAAACTAAGTATATAATTGCACAGCAATTTGACTTATCAATTTATCTATAAAGGCAGAAGTTTAACAAATTGGAAAATTGGCAGTTTAAAAACTTGTTTTACGTTTAAAATGACCTTAATTCTGAACTATTAAATGTGACACAACCTTGATCTAAAGCTTTTTTAACGAATACATTTCGATTGAATTATAGTGTTTCTTATGTAAACCTACAAACTGCAATTTTTTTTTAGATTTTGATACCATTCAGGTACTTTTATTATTCGAAAAATGATGGCTAGTTCTTGATTTCTTAAAAATGAAGAGGAATTTGTGATTAAAACCTGAAAACTAACGTTTTTAATTTTATTAAGAATGATTGAAATACAGTTCACAATTTTAACATAGGTACTCTTAAAATTGAAATATATATCTTGTCAAAAAAAATACGTAGTTACCAGAATATCACATCAGTGGCAGCCTAGTTTTGTAAAGCTTAAGTTTAACCAACATATAAACGGCTGTCAGCTGTGTAATTGGTTATGATGACAGACTGAAATAATAACTAATGTGAATATCTGTCAAAACGAATTGGTTGGACTGCAAAACGAATTGATTAGGTTAAACAGCCCTGTCAAAAAGAATTGGTTAGGCTAAAAATCCGTTGGACCGCATGAGTTGGTTTTAATCTTAGTTCTCAGTTAAAATTATTTACTTTCATATTACTCTAATCAACTAATGCTTTACAATGACAATATACTTTTAATAAACATAAGTCTTTGATATTTTTTAAAACAACGAGTTCCGTTGGCAACCTTCTATATTTCCATTGTCAGCAAGTTTGTTATAAACCTTAAAAAGATCGTTCCATCTCGTCAATTCAGATGTCATTGCAGACCCATAGACATGGCCTATTGTTTCCTAAAATAGAATACCCATCTATCAGTAATCAGCTGTTCTCCGCAACTCAATGAGCTGCGACCTATTTTTTGGCTTGTGATCCACAATTTGTGATTTTTGTTTAATAATAGCTAAGCTATGCTAATTTATAATAAGTAAACTATCATTATAATAATTCAAGTTGATGTTTACGTTCACTTAAGTCTCACAATAACACGAGACTGCATTAGTATAATAGCCTTAACACATAAACTACTAGAATCTTATCTTATCCTAAGTCCTGAATAAAACGACCACGTCAGTATTAAAAACTGCAGAGAGTTGCCGCAGGACGGAGCGGGCGCAATCAGTGGTATAACAGGAACAGGTGGCGTCCGGCGAGTTGTATCGACTTTTTTATCAGTAACCACACATGCCTATTCTAATAAACCCTCGCGCGTCTATCTAAATGTATGTAAATACTCATAATGCAAACCGTCGCGAGGCCTAAACAAACTATCAAAAAACATTACGGGGTGCAAATAACAACGATCATGGCGTAGGTATGTAATGAAAATCTTGCATCGGTCGAGCGGCGCGCGCCGACCGGGTGAGGGCGGCAATCGATGGCGGTTCGGGACGTGCGCCCCGACGCCCAGACCGGCAGACGCCCGCCGACGCCGACTCTGCTCACACGTCCCTCCAACTCGCGCAACCCCATCCGTCATCCGTCAATGTTTACTTACCGGACGACGCGAACAGCTGACCGACCGACCGGTAAGTCACGTGCTTCTTACTCCCGCGCGTTAACCTCCCCGCGAACCGGCGACTTCATCTCGCTAGCATCTCGCTGAATATTTTCACGCATAGACAATTTTGTGCAACGGAATCAATAATGCAGGCCCGGTGTGACGTTCGTGTCGTAAATTATGAATATAATACCCCCTTTACGCCCTTTCATGTCGCTCTATTCAATCCCTCGTGCATACAGAAATTCTTTAGTTATCTTTACGAGTGGTGGTCTAACTTTTGTAATTTAGCCCTTTCTTTACAACAATAGTCAGTGGACAAAAGGCTTTGTGGGCGACAGTCGACCGGAGGATAGGCTGTAAAAAATAAGAAGGTTTTAGCTACTGCATAGTTGCGAATATAATTTTTGCAAACCAATCGCGTGAATTTGCAATTCTGTACACGGAGTCTCATTGGTCTTCGAAGACAACAGATTTCAAGTCAAATGATGAACACAACCGCAGAAAAGGTTACATATTTACGGAGGCACATAACTTTCCCATTTTACTGTTTGCGTTACGGTAGCTGAACTTATGTGCTATCAGTGTTACCCTTTTCGATTTGAAGACCCAGGCGTGTTGTAAATCGGTTGCTTTATTTTATAGTTGGTTCCCAAAGGAATGGGGAGTGCGGGCTGTGAGTTACATCGGTCCGTGAACTTTTAGGATATTGCAAAGGCCTCCAATAGTGTGAGGAAGACACATTTGAATTGAAACCTATTGACTACTAACGTTGTCTAAATAAAAGCGGGCTGAAACAATCACAGCGGGAAAAGTTCTCACATGTTTTGATTCTAACTTCTTTCTTCTATTTCAGGTACTAGTGCTGCTGGGCAGAGAAGATAACGTGTCGCCTTCTGTACGTATACTGAATGTATCCTGAGTGCATCATTCTTTCCGGTATACCTTCAGTATACGTAACAGAGGATGACACTGGTCAACGAAGCAGCCGGCAATGATGAGGTCTTCGTGTCTTCGTCTTCTTGCTTAGATATAATATGTTGTAATTTTAGCTTAAGTATAGTATATATATTTACTTAAACTAAGTAAAGATTTTGGTAAGGTATAAATTTTCTCAGATAAAATTCATAAATTTTTAATTCCATTTTGAATTTGAAATTAACACTAAGAGTATTCAGTAAAATTCATACAATTTGCATTATATTGGAAACAGCTTATGTTATATTGAGTTAATTGTACAATTCTAATTTAATTGTTCAAATAATATTATGTTAGGTAGTCATAGTAATATTGGTAGTATGGCTCATCATAGTTTCAAGGCAATTTCAATGTTCAACTTTGATGTCTTTAACCTAATTGTGTATATTATGTTAATAGGATAGCTTCAATAGTTGGTTATTTATATCTTTAATTAAATTTTCTTTTCTGAAATTTATTTTATTTTTCCCTTCTTTTTATTAGGTCAAGTAAAGTAGGGTCAAAGTTTTTATTTATTCAGCATTTACTTCCAGCTTTTAGACTTTCTAAGTACGGTTAGAATAAATTGAACAGCAATAGAAAACCTAAAAGCCTAAGATTCAGGTCACACTCTTCAAGAGCTTAAAGCTAGGATACATTTAATGAGATTTCTTATAAGATGCCTAGACTATTTGATACTCTAGGCAATATTTTATAATATAGCACTGCCTTACACCATTTGCAGTTCAGAACTTAGCTTTAGCCTATCACAATATGAACAATGCATAGGCTTGCTTGTTCCTTGTGAAAGATTATCAAAGGTATAATTTAATCTTCAATAATTCTTGAAACTTAAAAAAAAATAGTTTTTTTACAACCTTTTGTACAACACTAGTGAAAATCCTGCGACTTTGTCCGCCTGGAGTTTTTTCCGTATAAATTTTACCCCGGCTGCATTCAGGGCTGAACTTTGGAACTTATTTTCTTAGAGCACCTCTCTTCACCACAAAATTAATGTTAGTTCCAACCCTGCTTACGAATGTAAGTATTACTAATGAACCGTTCATCGTGGCTTTCTAGGGAGGAGGCCAGCAGTGGACTTCGACAGGCTGATGATGATGATGATGATGATAATTATTAAATAGGTAATTTTTTTCTTTGGTTTAAGTCTAGAAAGCCAATTTTGACCCAGTTTCCTTTATCCAATTGAGTTGAAATTGTGTATACCATATTGCATGTGCAGTCAGATGACAAAACAATATTATGACAGCGAGCTGATAATGGTGATGAAAGTCGAACAAAGGAACTCCTCGATGAATGATAGTAGACTGGCAGTGTGTGTGCTCGTTTTAAATAGCTCACAGGTCTCAATATAATTTTCATCATCATCATCATCATCGTTGGGCGATTGTTATGAAATAATGTTCTCAATAAAAACTTATTTCTCTAGATAGGTAGAAGAGGATTCAAAGTTTAACTCAAAGATTTCATTATAAAGTTTGTAGGTATGTTGATTGCCTTAGTACCTATGTATGGATAGCTTTACAAAAGAGGGTAGATGGGGAAACATTTGTGTTAATGACAGAGCATTTTTCGATATATGCTCTAAGATGCTATGTTATGTTATGTTGGACATAGCCAAGTTAGTCATGAACCAGACCTAGATCCATAGATATATCTTCAATAATATACCTATAAAACAAATAGATGATCAATATCATCCATTTTCTACTAAAACCACAACTTCCCTACCACCTACCACTTCCAATTGTGGTACAAAAGGTTGTCTGGAAGAAATCACTTTCAGCAATAAGGCCATTGTACTGCTTATTTTAATAAATCCTATTAGGTATGTATTCCTAGTAAACAATAATGTTATAATCTAATCTATCTATCCACAAGCAATTAGGTTTGTTTCATTAGCCAGCTCTACCTATTTTACCTACTGTTGATACATACAAGACTAAGGTATTCTGTGGTCCTGCGGTGATCTCCATGGCATGGCGGGTAAGTATCCGGCTAAGATGTGAGAAGTTCAGGTTCGATTACCACTGCGGGAGAGCGTGATTTTGGAAAAATCTTCTACGATGGCATTACCCACACCTCCAATCAAGTTCAATACTTCAGACTAGAGTCAGTCATATTATATCAAAGTCATTGAAGTTGGGTATCAGTTATTGTTTGATAGTTGGAGTGGAAAAGCCATGATTATTATACTTAGAAAATATTTTGCAGTGGGGTATATAATAATAATAATAATATCACCCCATGCAAGATGATTTAATTGTGCCACTTTGCCAATCAGGTGAAGATGCGGGTTCAAATCCCGCTTAAACTGAACATTTTGGGTCATATTTACATTTACAAATTATATGCAAAGTATTTTTTTTTAATTTCATTTGTAATCTCCATCCGAAAACCCACCTACGTAGGTACATTATTCCAAAGCGGTGGGGCTACCGACAATCTTCAGTTTATAGCTTTTAAATAGCTTCCTACCACTGACGGAACGTGAGCCAAGTTATACTTAACGAAGAATTTATATTTAAGAGGTAGGTGAAGCTTTGAGCTACATTTAAAATGAATATGGAACTAATATTATGATATTTTAAAAAAGTTTCAGTTAATTACCTAATCAGTAGATTTAGGCAATGCGAACAAGTTTTTTTAAACTTGATGTATTTTGTTCCAAATGAATGACATCATAAGTAAGAAATTTTAGACTTTTATCTGATTTCAAAATATTTAAATATACCTATGCCTAAGTGGTACCTAGTACCTACCAATACAGAAGCTAAAAGTATAACATCTTTGAACGGTGTAATAACTTGTTAAGTCGCTTTATTTTTTTCTTAATGGATATGTAAATTATGTAGAAAAGATTTAAAACTAAGTAATCAGTACTATGTATAAAGAAATCAGCCATTTTCAATACCATTTCTAATATAGTTTGTAACTTCTGGTAAGCGCCATCTATGCGGTAATAGCTGAACTTGTAAGCAAATATAGAGATTAGTTGACTTTATGAAGTGCTGGGAGCTGTAAAGTAGCAAGACAGCGATTTGTTTTTTTTAAGCTTTTAACTGGACAAAACCTAATCTATATAATTTATTTATAAACCTCCTTTTTAACCTTCCATTTAAAGTATAAGTAAATGGGATTTGTCTTGAGAAAAAAACAACTGAGTGGTTGAAGTTTTGAGAACTTGATAAAACTATCTAAAATAAAGAGGACAATAAAAAGTTAGTAGCCTATTTTTTTTTGTATTTCTTTTTTAAAACAGTCGTTAAAAATAATGATATATTATCAATTGTAGAGTAGGTAAGTAACCAACAAAATTGATATTAAAACTTTTTTTAAATTAACTTGTGATAAAAATGTTCAAGAATTCTCTGTATGTAGGGTTAATTATGTTGCACAATGAATTCTATTGATGCTTGGTACAGTTCTTAGGAGACAACAATACCCTATTGTTTTACTAGTGAAAGTTAACAACCCTTCCGTGCTAAAGGTACCTACAACCAGGAAGACACAAAACTGGAACAAAAAAGAGAAAGTCACCCTTAAGGTAAAAAAAAAAACATTATTTTGTGAAATTGGCCAATGGGAGCGCTCAGAAAACTTTCTAATTTTTATTTGGAATTAGTTTCAACTGTGCTCTACCATTTGAACGGTAGCTTTAGTCAAGTAATCTAGAGCTGAAAATATTGGTGATATTTTTATAGTGTGTCATTTATTATAAAATCATTGGAGACCTAAGCTAGGGGTGTACCAAATACCTAATATATTTCTTAGCAAGAAAAAAGTGATAATGTGTTTTGTGAAAATATCATAAAATTGGCAGTAATAAAAAAGTTGTAAAGTTGAATTTCCTTCAGAAAGCGAAGAAAGTTAGTGAATAAAAAAATGTTCCGTGAAAACAAACATCAGCAGTATTACAAGTACTGATTTCATGATACCCAATTGTCCTATTCAAATCTGGTAAGTTTTTACTACAAAACTTTTTATATCATAACTCTACATAGCAAAGTTTCCAACTCTACATAAATTTTCCCTTCACCCTAACGTAAGTATTTAAGGTACTTCCCAAAAACGCAAGCTATATAGGTCAGACCAGCCATATACCTCTAGCATACCCATTCTAGTTCGACCCAACGGTTCCAACAAGACCACTTGCTCTTAGCGAGTTTTATGGCAACCCTACATGTTGGCACACAGCCATAGTGAGAGCAACAATCACGAAGATCTGGATTCAGCATCTGAATATTGCGAGTGCGAAAGAGACAGGTGTGGCGATGATTGTTCCGCTTTAAACCTCGAGTATCGAGCGGAACGTTGTCATGGTAACAGACAATGGATTTTGGGTGCATAATATTTTAGGCTGCGTCGGGGTGAGGGGCGCGGGTAGGGGTAGCGAGAGAGTGGCGGCCATCTTTAAAATTATATTTCCAGTTTGGACGAACTCCTTCGATTCCAGTTACTACTTTTTCTCGCTGTATAAAAATGTGTAGGATATGCAAAGGATAGCTTGCAGACAAATCATGTTTACTGGTTCAGGGGATTCTAATATCCTATTAATATTGACAATGTGAAAGTTTGAATGTTTCTTTGTTACTCAATGATACCATATAATGACAGATTAAAATAATGTACTTATAAATATGTGATGCCCAACATTGACACTCAAGGTACATTTTATCCCGGTATTGCCAGAGCAACCAACGCCACGGGAAGATGATTGTGTTGGGGGTTGTTAATATTTTATCATAATTCTTTATTATACTATTAATAATAATTAAGTGGTTATTTTCTATTATTCATATTATTATTTCATATTATATTATTATTTCATTTCTTTTGTTTGTTAGGTAATCTATCATACCGCAAAGGCCGAACCAATTTTGATAAAGTTTCATTTACAAATGTGTTTATGACCTGTATTGACACAAACTTAGGATTTTTTATAAGAATCATGCTGATAGTTCACAATTTACCTACAATTGAAAATCAAAATCATTCTATAGAACCTTAACAAAACTCCTAAAAGACCTACAAATTAAATTCACGACTGCGTTTTATCTGCGAATCCTCCGTATACACTACCAATACAGAGAGAGGCTGTCTGCGGCTCAGATTCCCCTCGTAAAGCCTCCGATTAATGCCGACTCTCCCCGGCTCGATTAAGCAATACTCTTCACTCTACCTGCTCCATGTCAGAATTTTCTAAACAAATATTGAAGTTTGCAATAGATTTTTTCTTAATGTAAGTATTTTTTATTTAACCTTGCACCCATATTGTGGCACCAAGTGTTTTAACAGGGTAAAAGCTAGCAAAAAGTTTTAATGAATTAGCTTAAAGTATCTACTGTAAAGTGCATAATTAGTGTAATGGCTCTATTAAATGATACTCATTTCTACCTATAAATATTTAAATTTGCATTTCTTGAGTGCATCTTTTTTTTCAAACAGGAGCTTGTAATATGTTTGGAATCCGTTTAAAATATGATCAAAACATTTTGTTGATTTCTTTTATTGTACAAGTGCGCACGCGCTGTTTACATGTCATAGTATACCTACTAGTAGTTGTCACAAAACCCAAATAAATTTATTCTATTAGTTCTCTACAGTCCATGGCATAGATTATTTGATTTTCTTAAAATATTACCTACAAATAAAAAAAACGGGCCAAGTGCAAGTCAGACGCTCAATAAGGGTTCATAACTAGGATTATTTGACGACCTCTGTGGCGCAGCGGGTGAAGGTTCGCCTGCGGCGCAGGAGGTTGCGGGTTCGATTTTCGCCTCTGAACAAATATTTGTACGATCTGCAGATAATTGTTCAGGGTATTCTGGGTATTTTCCAATGTACAATAAAAATAATATAGATTTATATGTAATGTATTTGTATTAAGCATATCAGTTATCTAGTACCCATAACACAAACTCTGCTTAGCTTGGGGCTAGAATAATGTTGTGTGAAATGTCCAGCATTTATTTATTTATTATTATTTAATAATAGCTAAGATTCATGGCACAACAATTATGGTTTCATTAGCATCCTTTGACCAGGGACCCTAACAGACATGTGCCTATAAAAATGTCATCCATAATTAACAAACTTTACCAACCTTACTCTCTATCAAGTCCAGTCTAGTTCCCATCTGAAACAAACATATTAAAAGTTAATATCACAATTTTATATCTACATTTAATAAAACACTTGAATCATATTATCTAACTGTATACCAGACGGCTCTGTTATATAGCTTTTAATGGTGACTGTACTAGTCTGTTTATGTTCAATTATTCGATAATTACGTTCTTAATTGTATCAAATTAAGAACGTACCAACTATCGAATTAATACACTGTCTTACACTCTGTACTTATCTATTAAATATAGGCAGCTCGTAAATTAAGAGTTTAACTAGTGTCTAAACCATTTTCTCTAACATATAAAACTTAAAAATATAATTTTTTCATTTATGTTATTTTTGGTGGTACAAATCGGGACTTATGTATTGTGAATATCTATTACAAGGATTACCACAATTATCCATATATAATATCACCTGATTAACACAAATAGAATATCAGATACTTGGAAGTTGAAAGTATAAATTGTGTATGCTATGAAAAAAAATGTTCATTGACGTTTTATAATGCGTAATTAAGCAGAAAATTTCAACGAAGTGTACCTACATGGCAACCGTAAGTGAAAGCAATCCCTGGAGTGCGATCATATAGATATTATTTGATAGTACCATTGATAGTGTTGGTACTGTCCAGTGATATAAACAAGTAATGCTACAAGTTTAAAAAACAAAACGATTATAAATCGATTATGGTTAAAATTTTCCGAGTTTTCAGCGATAATCAGTAATTTTCGGCTGTTTATCACTCCCGCTCTGCAAAGACGTCTAGACGAGGCCCGGTCAAAGGCCCAGACGAAAGGGCATCGCTAAATTGAAAAGCAAATACCCCTTGTAATGTAAATTCTCTATTTTTCGGGACTGAAATGAAATTGGAAACCTAATGTAATTTTTGTTTGAGAGTCCTGGTAAGATGGGTGATTTAGCGTATTAAATAATGATCATGTACAAACTTTGCTCAATTGAGGTAAATTGAGAAAAAATTTGTTACGGATAAAAACATGAATCGCAGGGATTATAGATTTTTATCTTTAAAATTGTTATATCTTGTAAAGGAAATTTACAAAGGCCAGCCAAAAACAAATGTTAATGATGTAAAGCCACATAAGAATACTTAAAAAAACATTAAAACATCCCGTGGACTTGTACAATAATAATATATTACCTAATTTGTACTTAACAATCCAGATAAATTTTACGACATTTTAATCTATAATTAATTCACCTTTTAGATACCTACTTAACAATAAAATGTAATCATGCTATTTAAATGGATATTTTTTATATACCTCCTTGTTAAGGAAATAAATAAACTTAAGCCTGCCTGAACAAGCAGCTGTTAGCCTTACATGGTGTTAGCATGAAAATGTCGCATAAATATGATTAAAAAAAAAATTGGTTTGGATTAAAAGATATTTAGAAAATACACGAAAAATGGGTGTAAGGAATACCCATTTTTCTCTTTAGCTTCTCAGGTAATCTCTGAAACTACTGAGCCAATAATTTTGAAAAGAATACAGAATATAGAACCTTATCCATAATTTACAAAAAAATTGTTTAATTTTTTTTGACTTACTATGTTTAATTAGTTTACTCACTAGACTCTAGTGGTTACATGGTAGCCTATTTATACGGAACCCTCTCCATGTGAGTCCGACTCGCACTTGCAAATAATTGTAAGGATGGTTACGTCAGAACTTTTCAACGTAGATATAAATCTCAGAAATATCTTCTTAAAAGCATCTCTTACTCGAAAGTATTGGATTCTTGACCTTTATCAGAGGCCCAATTCTCTAATTTAAAAACATTCAATTCGCAGTATAATCTCGTCTCAGTCGCACTGTCACGTATAGTGACTATTACTTAATCTTCGCGTTTCTTGCGAAGAATATGTAATAGTTGCTATATGAAACAGTGCGACTGACACGAGACTGGAATGTTTTTAAATTAGAGAATTGGGCCTCTGACTTAACCCCAGCAATTCTCTATCTCTGATAACGGTCGGATTTCAGCATTTATCCTCTAAACCTTTGTCTAAGTAAATGTGAAACGAACAAATCCATGCAGATAAGTAATTTATTCTGAGTAGGGACTTGTACGACCCCAACAGCCCAACTCGGGAAATATGTTCCGGATAATACCATTCTTACGGATCAGTTTGTAGCACCTGATGCCGCCGATTTTGCGAGTTTCAAAGGGATGGACCGAGTTTTTTTTTTAATTTGGTCGGATTATGTTGATTTCTTCTTCCTTTACCACGTTAAATATACAAGGAATATTTACTAGGGTAATTTTGAAAATGCTTTATTTAAACCCATAGCGCCCCTGATACGGAGATTCAATTTTGATAAAGATTTTTCCTTATCTTAAAAATTGTGCTGCAATGCATACAAAATGAGATAAATTTGTGGAAAGCGTCCAAGAAAATGTGGGTAGTTTCATTTTAACTGGAGCTATCTTAGTCATGGTTAAAATTTATGTATGTATAGAATGAATACGAAAAAATATTAGATTGGTTCACACGGCAATATTCCCTCTATACAAAGAGGATTATTATTTGCAATGTGGTTGATATATATTAGACATATTGGTGGGTTTCTATAAAGTTCAAGTTTTTTAAAGTTCGATTCAAAATGTTACGGTAGTACCTAGCCAGATAATAGTATTTTTATTGCTTAACACATATATAATAAAAAGGTAATTGCTATGGTTAATTTCATATGTTGTGTAGCATTTTGTTGCTACACATCAGGTATCTGTAAATATGTAATAAATTGTGTTTATTTTATGTCATTATAAACATAATATAAGTATTTTAATACAAAAAACAAATTTAAAATAATACATTTTCAAAGTCAACAGTTCATTTTTAGGGTTCCATAATCAAATGTTAAAAGACTTGTCTAAAGACACCTCTCACGCTTGTGTGAACTGAAATTTTGTTGTTTATTCCTTTGTTACATGTACAATCCCACACCTATTTTTTATTCATAATTTCACTTCACTCTTGTAATCTTCTTGGATGAAATTATGAGGGGGTCCTTATAATTTCATCCTGTTTTTCTATCCGCCCGTCTGTCTGTCCGTGTGTCACAGCCATTTTACTCGGAGACTATTGGTACTTTATAAAATGAATTTGGAACGTAGGTGTATTCTATGAACTGTTTACAAGAGTGAAGTGAAATTATGAATAAAAAATAGGTGTGGGATTGTACATGTAACAAAGGAATGAACAACAAAATTTCAGTTCACACAAGCGTAAGAGGTGTCTTTAGACAGGTCTTCAAAAATGATTTTGAAATTTTTAATTAAGTATATGTGTTATTCTAGACACATATACTTCTAGTTGTTTTCACATATAGTTCTATATATTTCTAGTAGTTGGTGAGATATGCGCTTTTGAAGTAGTAAAAAAAGCGTCCCCTCCAACATTTCAATTATGAGGCAAATTCTGAAAACAATTATGGATTAGAACTTTAATAATAATCTCAAAGAAAACTAGTATAACGTAATATAAGTAATGTTTTTGAGATATGTGATATTTTCTGTTACACGCTGTTATTAATATCGACTACGGAACTCTTTACCGTACGTGGTTGGACGCGCGCTTCTTTCTTGGCCTGGTTCAACAGCAATCTGTTCTATAGATACCAACGCGTAAAGATTGTGGGACATACAAGTGAAGAGTTAGCAATTGACTTCGGCGTACCACAGGGGGATGATATTCTCCGTATGGAAATCCAAAATGCTGAACTAATATGTTACGCTGACGACACAGTTGCATTGTTTTATGGGCTCAATTGGCAAGAAACTATAAGAGCCTCGGAACTAGGTATGTCCAAAATTAGTTCTTGGCTAGATCGTAACATCCTAACTCTAAACGTCAAAAAAACAAACTTTGTGGCATTCCATATCAATAGGGCAACGTTTCCAAAACAGCTAAACCACATAAAAATTCATTCCACGAACTGTACCAACTTTAATCAAACCATCTCTTGTCCCTGTTGCGCTATAAACAGAGTTGATAACGTAAAATATCTGGGAGTATTAATAGACCAAAATCTGAATTTCAAGAAACATGTCTCAACACTATCGAAAAAAGTAAGAAAACTGATATACCTCATGAAACTCCTTAGACGCGCCACAAACCTTGAGACTCGACATCTTGTCTTTATATCACTATGTCAATCGCTACTTCAGTACTGCATTGGAGTCTGGGGTGGGGCCTGCAAATCTACGCTGATCGAATTAGAGAGGGCACAAAGAGCAGTCCTCAAGGTTATGTTAGGAAAACCTCGTCACTTCTCAACAGTTTTGCTCTACGAGGAGGCAAGGGTTTTGTCAGTTCGCAAGCTCTTCATCCTTCAAGCAGCTCTCAAAGTTTTCAAACTCAAGCCGCAACTGGACGACCGCAAACGAAGGCAAACCCCTAGACTAACACTTCCCAAAACACGATCAGTCTTCGCACGTCGCCACTCGTGGTTCTTAAATAGGCACGTTTTCAACAGAATTGCCAAAAATTGTGATCTAGTTTCCTGTAACTATAGCAAGGCCAAAAAGATCATCAAAACGTGGTTGTTAACTCTATCCTACGATTCTACAGAAGGAATTACCTCAATCATTATGTAGAATTCTCTTCAATTCACACCGAAAAACCCTTCCACTCATGCGCTACATACACTCACTCACATACACTCACATACACACACACACACACACACACACACACACACACACACACACACACATATATATATTATATACACACACACATACTTACCTTTGCCCTCGCTCATAATTATACGTAGGTACAAAAGTTATAACTTACTTTGAGTCACTTTTTATTTTTGTAATTGTTCATTATTTTTTAATCTGTTTGATACTGTTTTTTTTTTTTGGGTAACTTTACCAACTCAGAACTAGGATAATAAACCCCTGGGTCACCAAGATACAGGCTTCGCCTAGTTTGGGACCTAATGGAATGTCAGTAGCATTAATAAACATTAGTTATAAATAAGTGTAGCTTTAGTTCGTTTTCATTGAATGTCATATTTTATAACTGTGTTTACTGATGTGATTTGTAATTGTGTTTGCTAAAAATAAATTTATCTTATCTTATCTTTACTTTATTATTATAACAGTACAAACTCCTGTTTTGTAATAAAAGGATGTACTTAAAACAAAAATACTTCCATAATATTCTAAGTTGGCACCTGTTTTGTGCCATTTTGTAATTAAGTTCAACTCGGCCTTCCTTCTTAATAAACAGGGTGGCTGGTAACCGAGGTATTAAACAACAGAAGGTGTAATCTACTTATGTTAATTATGAAATAAAGTTATGCAACCGCATTTAAGAGGGTTGTTCTAGTGTATGAGGCTTTAGCGTAAAACTCCCGCCTTATTTGACGTCTAGGTATTTGGCACCTTACAATAAATGTCTAAATTTTTGGGGTTCGCTATCTAAAATATAGAAAATAAAGTAACATAACACCCAACAGTCACTTAGATAGTCCTGATACCACACAAGGATTCCCTGTGTCGTGGGTATCAGGAACTACGAGTACCATGGTACCATAATACCCAGGCCCAGAATATATATTTGCAGACCATGTAAAGTCCCACAGCGGGAATCGAACCTGCACCTCTTGCGTCTCAGCCGGCTATTCGCTTGACGTGCCGCTGAAGTCTAACTTTCTGAGGTCTAAGAGCAGGCCAGACAGAAGAGACGTAAGAACGGACGGGGCGCAGACAAATGTCTTCTCCGCGTCCTTTTCATACAAAATGTATAGAAGCGTCGCGTCGCAAAACAAACAGAAAAGACGGGGCGCAGGCGTAACGATTTTACCTCTGCTCTGCTCGCGACTTGTCCTCGTTTTACGTCTCTTCTGTCTGGCCTGTGACTTACCGTCCATCTGTCTGTCCGTCCGTGTGTCTAGTAGTCGTTTACAGAGGTATATCATGGCAGCCGTAAAAGGAAGCCAGTTGAAATTTTCATAGATTTTGTTATGTTGTAGCATCAAGCTCAAAGTCGTAGGGCTGATTAGTACTGCCATATAGTTAGACCAACTTATAGTGCAAATATAATAATATACCGTATTGTTTCCAGCCAAAGAATATACCTAATTAGGATATTAAAAACCTTACTAAGGGATTATACCAGCGGATGGGCAGCAACAGATACATGAGTACTTAAAATCAAACTGCAATCACCAACCCACCTGCAAAGCGTGGTGATTATGGCAAATCTCCCCAGTATATTTAATGAGGTAGGCTTCATCCAGCAGTGGGTGTAAACAGACTAGTGATTGGTATAGGTATTTTAAAATAATGCATTCCAGACGAATTGTTTTTTATTTCTGTTCTTATCAACCAAGGTAGGGCTAGAAATAACGGGCCAGATTGGATCTGTTACATTTGATTTGAAAGGAATGAATACCCTTCAAATTACAGGTTCATGAAACTTTGTTATCTAATATCTCAAAATTCCACGTAGGGTCACGTGTAGGTGACCTACGTACGTGGTATTTCAGTTTTTATGGGCAGAGATTACCACTTAATATCAGGTGGACTATCAGCAGCAAGTTCAATAATTAGGTTTTTACAATACAACTAGGGTCGTTTTTGAAATCACATGTCAAGGTTTATTGCTGCCTGAATTAAGAGATAGAGAGTACAAACTAATATCAATTGAATCTCACCCTATTTTTATAAATAAATATGTAAATAAACCATTTTGTATGAATACTTGTACGTATAAATATTTTCACTATAAAAGTACAATTTTAATTTATTGTTCCTTTGTTTTCAAATATTTCCTATATTTTTTTGTCATACAGTTACTTACTGGCCTGAATCATGAGTAGCAAGATTAAAAATGATATGTTAACCTATTAGATTACAACATTATCCCACCAATGAATATCCTACTAATCCTACTAATATTATAAACGCGAAAGTTTGTGAGTATGGATGGATGTTTGTTACTCTTTCACGTAAAAACTACTGAATGGATTGGAGTGAAATTTGGAATGGAGATACTTTACGCCCTGGATTAACACATAGGCTACTTTTCATCATCATCATCAATTTTCATCATTATTCACGCGGGTGAAATCGCGGGGCGCAACTAGTTTAAATATATATTGGCATTTGTAATATATATACCTGTACTTTATTTGAGATTGTATTAATAACCTATTAATAAAAACAAAATACGGTCTACAGAAAGACCAGCTTTTGTGGGATAAGCCATTTTCATCTATAGACATACTATTGTATGTACATACATTAACTATAGGTAAGTTCGTCTTGATTATGTAACCAAACCATAATCAATAATCATTTATTCATTTTCAAACATGGTTAAATAGTAAGAGGTGACAAATAAAATGGTAGAACAAGCCATGCTTTTGAATGTACTCCTTATACGTGAGGCAAGTAATTCAGTACCTCAAAAGTTTAATTCGTCCAGAGTGCGGACTACTTTTTCAAATATAAGAGTAAATCCGCACAAAAGCTGCACAGATTATAAAAAAAAGTATCAAAATAAGTACTCGATCATTATAATCAGAAACGTATTTTTTCAAAATTGTTTTTCTGTTTATTTACAAGACTAATAATTCTGTAAACCCAACAGTAAATTGTAATTTACTCGACAAATTCCAATTTCATTAAACTCGGTGTTGATAAATTTACCGACATATTTTTATGAAACTCGAAAGAATATAATTACAGAGATTACGATTTATCATGACAATATGATAATACAATTTTTTTTTATGCCGTATTGGCCAATCATATTTTAGCAATATTATGTTTTCGTGTGGGCATGTCGCGTGTTTTGAATTTTTTAAATTCTTGTTTGTTTTGTTCCATGTTGTGTAAAATATGGTGTGGGTTGAATAGTCTGACATAGGTCTGGAGAACATCTCATTCGAAATATAGACGGAGCGAGGCGAATATGAAACAGTGTGGTGTAGCGACAACAAAAAAATATGAGCATTTTCTCTGAATTAATATTTCCCGTTTCCAGTAGGAATTTAAGGACTTATAATTAAACCCCAAAATATTCAGAAATTTTCATTTTTCGAATAATTTCTGTAATATGTTTTAAACTAAGCATTTTAAAATAATAAAAAATATATTTATATTTCTCATAACAAGCCATATTGTTAGTAACTCATTTGTTTTTTTTTCATAACGAAATTTTCAGGTCTATAAAATTATATAATTATTACCACTTTCAAAATTACTGGAAAGATATTGATGAGTGGTATTTCCCATTTGAGTTATTCTTTACAATATTATGCATAAAGTTCTTGTTATCTCTTCATAGTCCGCAATTTCTATCGCCTTCAACATTTTCACTAACATTCATAATCACAGCAGTGCTCATTAAATCCGTGTTTCTCACTTCACCCTTTACGCTTCATTTTCAAGCAAAACTGCGTCAGTAAAGAGCAATGAATATTAAATTATCTAAATGTCACATGCAGGCGGTATTTTGAAAGGGCAGACTGTACCTGCTAGAAATATTTGCTTCCGGCGAGAATGGCGGCTGGCGGCACGAGACTTTGCATATCGTTGAGCTTTGTGCTAATGGCTCCATTATTAGACATATTTACAATAGGGTTTAGATTACAGTGATCAAGAAGAAGAAGAAAAGTGAGTGAATTTTTTTTCAACATGCATAAGTGACTTTTTAGGTGCATATGTACTTTTTCTTTATTAAGTATTTCTTTTTCTTTTTGAGTAATTACAAGAGATTTTATTTGACATAATATTATGACTAGGTTCAAATCAAGAATATTTCTTCTAAGTGCATGAAAAACATCAATACCTATTAAAAAAAATTGAATACAAGGAAAAGCTACGAAATCAGCTACGAGCTGCTACGCCGTAGCACTAATCATTTCCAGATTTCATGTGATTGACAATAAAAAACAAGTTTTAATTTTAATTATCACCTTTAATTTTATTGCTAACGCTACCTTAAACCCTACCGATGGATATCACAGATAACAACTATCAACACAAATTGTAACCCTTGTTTCATCCGCCAAATTGGTTACATTTCCACACAAATTTTAACACAAACCATTGTGAACACACCCCATTGTACTATTGTAGCTATCTGCTACTGAAGTGTTAAATAGAAATTGGCTTAATTTGTTAGCAGAGACACGAAAATCCCCCACATTTCGTACGAGCCACCCCGACGAAAATAACGTCATATTTTGATATTCTTTCGGATTATTTCATCGCCTCGGTAAATTCATAATGCATGAAATCAAATTTAGTGCCTTTATGCTCTACTGTTCACAAGTAATTTTACCCGTGATACCGTGCCATATACACATCAGCAGCAGGTAATTAAAAAATCAACGCATGCAACGTAAAAGCGCTCCGTATTACAACAACACCGACGTATCACCTTCTCGTAAAAGCCAACTCATTCAAAAAGACTATAAAAGCTTACAAAAACAAACACGGTTAAAAAACTATCAAACTTGAACATCGATACCATTTAAATAATTATAAAATAGCGGACAAAGTCAAGGCTCTTGAAGCTTAGCGGAACTGCCTTCAGAAGCCAACTCGCCACCTCGTCAAATAGAAATTAAACTTTATTGCTCATAAAATAAAGTATGATTTACAATAACGTGTTAGGAGTAGATACGTTTTTCTGTGGGCCACTTGAGGCGCACGGGTTGATGACAGCACGACCACAAGAATCGCTACGGAGAATAATCGCTGCAGGTTTTATTGCTCGTAATTGTTGTCATAAAATGGTAACAAAAGTGTGTTTTTACCATTAGCACATGAGCCGTGTTTATCTTCCCATACAGTACATAATCGTTTGTGCTTCCATTGATCGCCGTGAGAAACCATTTTTATGACAATTTAATTGTTTTAGTCAGTTTTTAGGTGTTTTTAATGAATAGTTCGCGATCGGTAGCGGAACTTGACTTGCTGTTTTCATCATAAAATCAAAGCTTTTAGCACTCAATGAAAATACGATTGAAATTTTAATAAAGTTACCCAGAAGTAATATCTGCGAGATACACAACACAGCCAGGCATTTTAATTAAAAGCGCCATATAAGTAGATGAAATAATACGCAGAATGTAAGGGAATATATTAAAATATTTAATTAGGGTTCTTGAAACACGTGAGACGTGCCATCTTCAAAGGAATTTATCAGTTATAATTCTTTAAACGAATTAGGATTCCTTGAATAAAAATCTAATATCTGTTTTAACGGTATTAAATAGCTGAATTACTTGTATTATGTTTACTTATATGTACCTATATCTGTCTGTTTGCTTATAACATAAGTTTCAAAGGTGGTTTTGAATGCGATGCGATCACAGTCGTATTGAGAAGTTAAAAATATAGTATAATTATCTTTAATAGCGAAATTATTCGGCTTCGACAATGCAGCAGTCCTACCTCACAGTTTTTAGATTTTGTATTTATCAATTTTTGTATAAATTTGTATAATTATTTTTGTAAATAAAAGTTGGTTACAATATTATATTTCTTAAATGTTTTGTTATGTTTTGAAAAAAAAAAGCTAATGCATTCTATATAACATGCTTTGATTTGGAGAAGACGCGGGCAAAACCTTGTATTGTAATAAAAGCATTTGTGTTTTTATCTGTAAGATAAACATAATATCCTTTGCATTCTATTATTTATTGTGGTGTAAGTTTTATCGGTATTGGTTTTAAGTTATTAATGAATTCAATTAGAGCGTGACTTTCAAACACCCACATACAGGGGCGTTGTCTATACGCGAGATGCGAGCAAGTGTTTGTTTGAACAACACTATGTAATACACAGCTCACCTGGAACAGCTAAGATAGTTCTAACGTAAAAGCAATGTTTCACACACGGATCGTTCAGCGTGAAAGAGCTGTTCAAGCACTCATCAAATAGAAAATTCAAGTCAGAATACGCCATACCCACGCAAATGTGGCCTATATTCATTCCGTTTTTAACGTTATTCGAAATTCAGCTAGTCTTCCGATGGTGAAGAAAATAAAAAAATCACGTGGAACCGCGAGCTGATCAAATGAGCCCAAAATGCCCATATATACTGTCGGTCTCAATCATTAAATCATTTTTCTATCAGCATATTATTGTATTGTCATCATTTGACAGATATGCAAAATTATAGCTCGATAGAATAGCGGCAACTTCCGCAAAAATTTCTAGCAATATTTGATACAAACATTAGCCATAATTAATATATATCAAAGCACGAATATTAAAACAGTTACTCAATAAGTCCGTTTAGGTGGTCCAGTAACTTTTCCAGGTAACGCCTGTGAAGTGATCTGGCTGCTCTTATTGCTACAGTAAGGGATATTTTCCGATTGGTAGCCGTAGTTCGACGTCCGTCCTCGGAGCCCTGGGCGCCGACTGACTCACCGACCGCGGCCGATTGTTCGACACTAAACGTCACTCGAATCGGTAACTCAACCATTTTATTACCAACTTTAATAATATATGGGGCGTTACGTAATTCTCCTTTAGCTTCGCCTTATATGAATTTCAGTGCAAATATTGACTAAGCTCTGGTTATGTTAGTTTTGATGATCAATGCAATGTGACGTTATCATTTGACTTGAGATTTAACTCACTGGTGCAAGTGAGACTAAGGTGTGGTTCAATAAAATAAAAGGCCCGGCTGCACAGATGCGTTGACGTTCGTAAACTAATTAAACACAAACATAAATACGATCGGCCGTTAATCCGGCGAGTTTCCAAACGCAACTTGACACTTTTTATACAATAAACAATTCTCGGCGGTCGTTAACAAGAAAGATGAGCTCTAACAGTTTCGGTTTATGGACAGTAAAGTAGCCGGCACGTGTCATGGTTTGCGCGACACTTTAACAAACTGAGATTAATTTTAGAACGCAGGGAAATTGTACGCGTCGCTAAAATAAATTCTATGTCTGAACAGGTGGCGGAGAAATTAAAAAATGCCTTTGATTTTTTTAAATGGACCATTTCCAACAATAGGAAATTTGTTGATTGAGGCAACACCAATAATTTTAGACTAAAAAAAACTGGTACTTTATTTAAAAGCAAATATATAATTGTAACTATTATTAAGTCTGATAAGAGTATTATCTACATTTGCATAAGAAGCCGCTCGGATTGTAAAAACGTAGATGAAACGTGATCTACCGCGGAATTCCACGTTCACTCTAGAAGCCTCTTAGTGACTGTCAGCAAACAGAAAATCCAATTTCACACGTAATAAAATCAGAGGTTAAAGACCCCTACGTCATTTAGAAACAGTCGTCTTGACTCCTATCGATGCATTCGTGTCGTCGAACTCTCAGCGCGAGGACTCCCGACTATTAAACAAGTGACCTCTACATACTCATATATTACGAGAAAACATTGGATCCAAAACAAAAGGCACGACATTACTGGCCCGATACATTCAAAAAATCACATCCCCAAAACCATATCAGGTTTATTCCAACTTTTTCCATTTATCCCAGCAATCGAGTTAACCAACTGTATACGTACGTAGATATAGATCTGCATAGTACCAAGAGTCAACATTGGAGCGAACGCAGGTACGCAGTCAGATAGCCAGCTTTATAAATAGGTAAAGAGCGTAAATAGAAGCGGTTGTATCGGCTTCGAGCCGCTACCAATCGATACAAGATATCCCCGGTCCATCTCGCCACAAATCCCTACACATACAACGGAAAACCCATCTTATTATATTCAGATTTAGATCCCTTTCCGACTTGGTGGGAAATGAATATTGTTTGTTTTACCTCTTTGGGAATGAAGACGGAAGCGCACATACTTGTGTGGATATGTGTGTATGGGTAGTTAAAAGTTAAATACCAAACATGTTCTCGTATTATTGGATCTTTTCTTAATCAAACTAATGGAAATGGCTAGGTTTAGGGTCGGTAATGCTCTTTGGCCACAGATTGGTTTGTACTTCAGGTGGGCAATTGGGTAATTTATCGAGTTGAGTTCAATTAGAGGCGATACGGTTTGAATGTGAGTTTATAAAGCAATGACGGGATTTTGAAACGATCATAGGTAAATCTTTAGAATCTGCTTAGTATGGTCGGAACGTAGATAAAAGCGTTAACGTTTGTGGGATAATCATATCATGCGCGTTCCTACGATATTGTTACGGTTAGATATTATTAGTATTCAACGGAGAGTTTTTGGATTCATACTTTCTGTATTCCAATTATTGTTCGTGGGCTTATAACCCTTGACCTGACTGAACCATTAATGTAATATATTATCTTTTAATTATTTCTTTATCTATTAATGAATCATAAGAGTATTTGTTTTTTAATATATTTTGTTCTATTTAACAAGATTTAGTAACAAGCTCTATTTATTTGTTTATAACAATAGATGTTAATTTACCGTGACTGTGTAGTAAATCACGTTACGGCTCAAGCAAGTGATGAGCTCTATAATAATTAAAGTGAAAAGATAATACTTATAAGCTTAAATTAGTAATTGAATAATTAAAGTTCATTAAAAACCAGTTAATCACCAAAATGTTACATTTAATTAACACTCAACATCAAATATATACCGGAATTTCTATGAGAATCTTACATAGACGCGCGGCCCGTTATGGATAAAGTTTTAAATAAGCTCTGACAAGTTTTTAAATAAAGTCTCTCAAAAGTTTTATCTTTAACTTTCGACGCATTTATTCAGCTACGAACTTCTATCACTTTTGGCAAATGAATACTTTTCGTAACTTACTGAAACTGAAAGATATTGGATACTGGAATCTTTTTCTTGTAGGTCTGATAGCAGCTTTATACATTATTATTTTTCTGTTTAGTTACCTTGACTTGAGTGAATCTTTTGAGAAACACAACTTAGTAAATAATATGACCAAAATAATTTTGCTGATCTACAATATCCTGTCTGAAGGTTTATTCATCACTTATTGACGAATGAATACTTTATTGCGATTAGATCATATTATATCAAAAAAATTATTGTATTAGATAGAATTAGTTTTTCCATTCAGCGCGGCCCAGCATCTTAGGGACACTTCCGTCTAGTATTGATTAGGATAATTGAACCATTTTAGATTATTTGCAACGTTGCAAAGTTGAGCTATCTTAACGATCTTAAGATAGCTCAACATTTTCATTTATATGTTTTAAAATTTTGTAAATGCTTGTATCAAAAAAAATGCTCAGAGCAACATTGGTGAAGGAATAAAAATACCATAAAGCAAGAAAAATAAAAATATACTGAGGCGGCGTTGTCTATCAAAGAGTTTTATGACCCAAACAAGGTATACTAGTATACCTACATTTCATAAAAAATAACGAATAAAATCAATTTTCTAATCCTTCTACAGCCAAAATCTAACTAGAAACCTTCAATATAAGTTTTACGACCAAATGTAAATCTTTCATCTATAATTTTAATTAAATATTTCGATCAGTAGAATACCGCCGATCATTTGTACCGTGTTAAAATGTGCACGGGAATTACAATTCTTTTACGACCGAAGTTTTATAGCATTTTTATGTTTTTTCAATTGCCTTTGGTTGACAATTTGATCCGTGTAAAATCTAGCAATATGTGTGTGTGAATAATCCCAGAATATTAAAATGCTAATTTGAAGTTTAATTTAAAAGTAATTCCGCCTACAAGTTTAACTGTACTGAAAATGGTAATGTTATTAAAATGAAAGATAATTAAAATATATATTTAATTACAAAAATGTTTATGATAAATAAATTTCTGTGAGTAAGTAGGCGTTAAAAAGTAGTAGGCCCACAAAATTACGGAAGTTGCTTGAAGATGTAAAGTTACATGCAATCTTTGACGCTCGAGCCCGAGTTTTTTACATTTGACTACATGATAAATTAATTATGTACCTCAACAATATTATAAGTTGATCCCCGTCAACAAAATCATGAAGGAGACAAAGGCCTATTTGTATAATCAACAGATTAGTAACACGTGTCCACGTGGATTTTGTCCGTTATTTATCGCAAAACGAAATATTTCACCGAGTCCCGCGAGCTTTTCTCAAAAATGTTTACCCAATAAACTCAATCAGTGCCGCCTCATCACTTATGAAAAATCGTTTCTCTTCAGAGTCCTCTATAAAAAGCTCATTCCAAATTAAAATTAAGGTCTAGTGTAACGAAAGAAAATAATCTTATATTTTCACAACTGTCCCACTGCGAAATAAACTGTAATTCAATGCAACTAGAAGCAATTTCGCTTGCATGCTTTTGTATTTACGACCTAGTTAGAATATAAGTTGTCAAAATAACTGGTTGTTTTTCAAGATCCATTTGTGTGGTGCGCCACACTAGCTCTGAATTATAGATGTTAGAACAACAAAACATGTCGATATTTTAGTCGTGTTAGATAAAGTGTTAATAGGAGTATAAAGCAGTATGTTGTGTAACGGGGCGTTTTTATGTGCATTTAGCTAAAAATAGTTGGCTATAAATACGTTAGATTGAATGATTAAACGCAAATTCACCCATAACATTTTCGTTGAAAAAGCTATATCAATTAACGTAGGATAATAATTTCCTTTTTAAAAACCAATAAATATCGTTCTTTAAGATTCAATTAACATTCGATCCGGTTTTGATAAAAACTGATGGTGTATTGGGAGAAAACAAAACTGGATAGCTATCACAAGTATTCCTAGGTATCAAATCTCATTATTAACTTGGTTGTAAATATACACACACATAGGCAGTTACTCGTACATAGCACACCTCAGAGAGTCCATTAACATCAAGTGTTATTGAGGCCGTATCTGGAACCCCGAGCCACTCAGATAGCCCTGAGTTCCATTAAAAGTAACCATAAAGTTACGTTATTATGTGTTAATAATTTCAAGAGAAAGAATGCCCTTTCAAGAGTACCTTTGGAAGATTAAAAAATCATATCCATTTGTAGTAAATATTTCATATAAACTGTAGCCGGAAATTTGTGTTTGTATAATATTGAGAAACGAAATTGTGTTTCTCCTTATCGGGAGCTTCTTCAGTAGCTTAATTTGGAACTTGCGTGTGAAGGCCGTTTCGTCATATTTTGTTGAGTAAAAAACATTGAGTTAAAAAGTTTTTGTTCTTAAAATTTACTCTCAAAGTTGACCCTGTAAATATTTGAACCTCTTCTTTTATAAAGGTTATTGGTGTGAATTCTTGGTAACACCAAGGTCTAATTCTTCTCATCGCAATTTGTTTTGAAGGTAAAATGAATGAGATTAGTACCTATATACAATTATGTTTCTACGTTAAGAGTATTATTTATGCGGAAGGCAAGCAAATTATATTTAGCCTCATCTACCTATGCGGTGCCGGGCAGGGATCGAAAGGCGTTTACTCCGACCCGTCTCATAAAATCAGTATCTAACTGCTCTGTATAATATCAGACCTGTTTTGAACCGAACACACATGAAGCCCGTAGGTAGGTATTTCAACAGATTAAGATTACGTTTGACACGTTATCAGCGTAGATATAATGTGCAAATATCAAGTCCATTTCGGACCTTTTTCCTTTGAAATATCATTACTTGGTACTCGACGGTCCCAGATAAAGGCGGTGTCTTTTTTGGATTATTATAATTTACGCATTTTTTGTGCAAATTATAAAATTAAGCTTTTAAATAAGCAATTTAAACTGTTAAATGGACCATTATTTTACTTTTTAACTTTCCTGTTTTCGAGTAAGATATTTTTGTTTATGATATTTTGTTTTTCTTGCATTATTATTCAGTTGAAACGTTGATAATACTTAAAAATTACTAGTAATACCAATAATGCTCTACAGCAACTCTGTCAAAACAAAATAGTTTAAATCGTGATTATAACTAATAACTTATAGGATAGAAATAAGTCATTCCTAATATTCGTACCGCAATGGCATAATGTGATTTTCACTAAAATAAAAGCACCTATCCCGGTACGTTTGAGTAACACTTGCGAAAGCCATTTTAGGTGACATTCAAGTTACCCCTAATCTCTCTATTTCATTTTACTCTGTTTGACATCAGCTGTAAGTGTAGTGCAATAAAGTTTAAAATCGCATAGCGCTTCGTGTCGAGAAAGTATAGGTACCATTGTTTTCTTTTATTCGCTAGGTAGATGTGAAAGTTCGGGACGAAGCAATTCCCGTTCCCTCTCGGTGGGTCCGGAATGGTCTTTGGGATGGTTAGCGTTTTTTAGTTATTTTTAGAAATGCTTTTACCCTTTTAAAAGGGTGATTGTAGACGAAAGCATTTTCTTGGTTTTATAAAAATGCTGAAATTCTCTATGAATAAAATGATAGCAGTTAATCACATTTTGATCTATTCAAAACACGCATATTATCATCTTCCAGATACACTATTACTATTAACTAGTGAGTGAAGTATCAAAAGTAAAATTTTACGATATTTTGATGTTAAGCCATTATAAATACATTCAGAACGACTTCACTACCAATAAAGCTAATGTGAGCAACCACAAAGCTACATAGATCAGCGGCAATATTCCGATACGTTCGTTGTACGAAAGTCGAAAGCGATATCCCCTCGAACCTACCCGGTAAGTTATGCCCAAAGAGCCAATGTTTACGCCAATCAAGTGTCGTACTTTACTACCCACAGTCGACGGTAACTTACCACAACGAGCGTAGGACTCTCGCTAATGAGACAGCAATTTCAGAGTAGCAGAGTTTTCTGTCAAATACTCTTTACAGGAAATCGGCTTTGTTTATTTTACAAGTATGAATAATGTGGATTTTTTGTTTACAATTAGACATTTCTTAAAAATTTCTGTATAATTTTTACCAAAGGAACCGCTGAAATGTTAGCAATTTTTTTTATATAATTTTTCCGGTCAACGGACTTTCCGTACCGAACGTGTTTGTTCTTTACATACCTGAATTATAAATTGAGTGGGTTTGTATAAGAAACTCAGCCCTTCCAGCCTAAATTGTTTATAAGAAATGAAGGGGATGTTGGATCCAGGTACATATTGAGAAATGGGGTTCCTTTTTGTATCAAACATTAACTTGTCAAGACATCTCATGCATACAGTAGATATTTTTCTTTTTAACATTTTTGAACGCCCATTTATGGCAATTCTAATTCAAATTTTATTTGATTGGTTTTCAGATATTTTTTGCAAATGTTGTTATATTTGTGCATAAAAATTGTTACATCAATAAATTATTAAACCAATGCAACCCACTAAGCAAAGTATATAAAATACATTCAAACAAGAACTGCTTCTAATTCACACTCCACTTTCATGAGGCCAGTCAGTTATCAAGAGGGTTCATAAATGGAGGCTAAGTAGCTACCACTAAATCAATTGAAACATTTCAACCCAACAGATAATTGCAGCCGTCTTTATGGCGATAAAATTGTATGTTGATGTCATAAAACAGTGTGGTCTACTGACATAACCTATGAACTCAAATGCAACAGCGTTTTTGTAAGACACGACTTTTGGTTGTGATTTGTGTGACGGCTGAAAAATAAAAATCTCTGTCCTCGTAGTATGAATTTTGGTATATTGTGTGGTTTCATTTCTAAATTAATTAAAGCTGCTTCTATTTTTACGCGCTGTATAGTGTTTTAAATAGTCTACCATAAGAGATTTTGTACACGATGGTCACCGAGTCACTTCTTTAAAAAGCTACTCAAATAATCAAACGTAAATATTAGGACTGATGATATGAAAAGTCGCGTTCGATATTTTGTTCTTATCTTTCACACTTATAAATAAATTGATATGTGTTGTTGGAACAAATCAATCTACTATTTATTTGAGGTATTTGACGAAAATTGGTAGTAAATTTTCTTAATAATTGTGTTTATGTGTCAATTTATTTCAAAGACAGTGATGAGTTTAATATGTAATAAAGTTGAATAATTAAGTATGTATGACTGTTGGATGTTATTATCTTATATATTAAACAAACACTGTCCCAACCAGATAATTATACCTACACTATAAATACAACTGTAACCATCATAAAGATTATACTTATATTCATAAGGAGATCCTAGTAGTAGTAGTGAAGGGTAGTTAGAGGCAAGTCCAAATTATTATTGCCTACTATATTATTTCTTTCTTTAGTTGGACTACTCACTCCTTTTATGAGCTAAGAAAACTGAGTTAAAGTATATCAGTAAATATTATTATTATGTTTTGAACTAGTAGTTTTACGTCTAGAAAAATTTGGTCAGGACCTGGGTTTTGTAGACAGGAATGCATGTATCTAGACATTAGGTAATTTAATCAGGTCTTATGATATTTTTTGTCAAAGCTTCTGAAATAACAAAACCTTGAGATTAAATTACTTGTAACATAACTTTTGGGCTCCAATTTGTCCCCCAAGAGAGCTTGTTATCATATAAAATATACAAAGAGCCATCTTAAGAATTTTCAGTGGCAAAATAAATGCATAGAAAATTTCTTTCTTGTTATAGGAAAGACGGAGGGACCGAGATCACACGTTGCGCCTGCCTACATATTTTATTGACCCTGTTTGGAACACACGAGAAAATCTATCTGAGACACACACCGATATCTAAGGATACAACAAGAAAAAACTTGTAACTTCTTGTTTTAAAGTAAGTACTTAGTGGTGCTCTATACATTATTACTTTCGAATTGTTTACTATTTTAAAAACTCAAGTTGTATTCGAACACTATGAGAACGAATATTGTAAGTATGTAGGACTTGTACTTTTAGGAAAACTTTCAGTTTTATAATTATTTCAATGTTAAATTGTCTAGTTTTCAACATCAGTTTGTATGACTTCTAATGTACTTAGATAATGTACTGCTCAATTGTGTACCTTGCATTTTGTTTTCATAATAGCTATTATAAATATTGTCAAAGATATTTTGAGATAAATAATGTAAACAAATTGTCAACTTACACAAAAATATACCGTTCAACCCCTTGTGCGCAAACCCTAGTACTTTATAGCATATCAGTCGGTATACGGTATTCCCAAACTGCACTTCAGTTTCCGACCGGCATATATAATACGAGCCCACCTATGTATACTGTATAGCTTCCTTTCCATTCCGCACACGTATGGTATAAAGACGAATTTCTTGGCCTATATAATCGTGTCAGTAAATA
Source organism: Epirrita christyi (assembly GCA_951392215.1). Taxonomy (NCBI): domain Eukaryota; kingdom Metazoa; phylum Arthropoda; class Insecta; order Lepidoptera; family Geometridae; genus Epirrita; species Epirrita christyi. Next base: position 9,903,904 of record OX595842.1, on the reverse strand, counting down.
GGTAATTTGGTTTCAGTTGTTTTAAAAGAAAATCTGATTTAATGTTCCTGGGATAAATGCCACATTTTTGCGTTGCCAATTCCATCTTTTTGATTGAAAATGCTTATGTAATATATACTAACATTTACACACGATGAGCTTGTCTATTTAAACAGGGTATTTATATGCTCGTTTTAAGTTAGGTGCTACATACCTAAACAAAGATAAAAGGGTGGTTATCCCCTGATACAGCAAAAGGTTATCTCAGAACCGCGTTGCTGTAAAAGACTGAGCTATCTTTTTAATCTTATGGCACATAAGATGTGATTTTTATGAAGCAGACCTAACCAGATACGAAAACGAATGTCAAGTAAGCAAGAATCTGTGAAATAAACAAAGAATTCAATTTGGTAAACCATAGTACAAGCGAGAATAAAAATAAATTTAATGTATAATTAGGGTATATAATGTAGTTTTTACTGCTCAATATTAAGGTTATCACTGAATTCGTGCATAATTAAAATATTTAAATACGCAGAAACGTTACATAGTACAGTACCTGGCTATTAACGTGGCAAACATTGGAAGGACAGACAGAGTTTAAAGTGTCTTCTTTATCGATATGCACGTTCCGTCGTTAGCATAAGTCATTGACTGACGCATCAGCGAAAGACAAAAATGGCGCTACACACTCTCCGCGATGTGCCATACTATATGACGGAAGCTGTGAAGACGATAAATTAAAAAAATACTCATTGTTTTATGGGGTACAAACTTCTCTCTTAAATTTCACTTTATTGTTCCAACGCGTTAATTAGTAGATTTGATAGCTACATGTATTAATGTATAATTTTAAGTTGATTGTTATTTTCCTACCTACCAACTCATTCACTCTAAGATTATAATTAACTGTGAACAAATGCACCGTAGTAGTATGTAACAGATTTGATTTTGAGGCCAAATAGTTGAATATATTACTCTGACGATGGAGGAACTTCCATTTAACTTGTAGATTTTCATCAAAACGAGTTAGAAGTATGAACACGTGACCTGTTATGATCTACAACTATGTCAGCAATTATGATTTTTATCATTGTCATTGAAGATCAGCATCAGTACCATTTAAAACACCATCTGTACATACGTGAGCTAGATCAATCTTGAAACTCTTTATACGGTGTTTAAAATTAGCTTAGCACGTGGAAATGTCTACGAGTTTATTTTAGTAATAATATATCATTTCAGTAGACATAGAAGCAACTCTACTACGGTAAATAGAATTTTTAGACTGGCATGGGTAGATTTTAGATAGATTTTTTAGGCATTTCTCGTACAAAATGTGTCAGGATATTTATGAATAAAGTACATGTTTGTTTTCCAATATTACCATCACTTAATCTCAATTACGATAGTGTATCGCAGTCAAGGATTTTTTATACTTAGAGGTACTATATCCATGATCGTAGTGCAATGAATATTTTTTTTTTAAATTATAAGCTACAAACCATTATTTTAAAATCTTTTGCCATTGTTGGAGCAATTCATTATTCAAATTATTTCATATTTTATTGATTTAAAAACTATTATTTAAGCATTTAAATAATAGTTTTTAATTAATTCTAAAGCTTTTATTAAATTCGCGATATAAGATTTTGAACCTTAAGTGAATGTAGTGTTTATTATAAAATGTAGAGTGGTCTTTCTTAAGTCCAGAAATAAAAAGGAGTGAACTAGACTCGAACTACTTTTGCTTATCTCTGTATTAATTAAGTCGGTCATTAATTATATTATATTTCTCTAACGTCCTTAACTATCATTCTTATACATACGCACCGTTTTAATAACGGTAGTTATACACTGTATAAACTCCATGTATTACTAAAACTAAAGTATATGTAAAAAAGTTTCGATATTATGGATGTTTGTTTGTAAATCAACCATGTCAAGTTATTATTATGTTACGACATGTAGGTATATCTATAGTTATTTTCAAAATATGTTGAAAATAACTATAGATATTTGCTGAGTACCTACCTACATAAAAATTAAGGGGCTCGTTTTTATAAACAAAATTTCTTTATTTTCAGAAGGAATAAACAAATAACACAAAAACACAACATAAAAACAAAATTTTAAGCTCTTTATATAGTACTTAATCTATATTGTAAAGCCACAGTAGGTAACTGGATTCTTATGCTACAAACGTTTTCGCTTATTTTCCACAATAATAATGAAATAGCTGTCAGCTACGTTATAGAGTATTCAGTATTTCTATTTTATTCTTATTATTATCTTTATATCACTGGGTATTTCTTGGTCAACCTACCTTAGCTATACTACTCTTAAAGAACCTTTGATTGTAACCGTTGGTTAGTAGACAGACCCAGTCACATACGTTGTCCTGATCCCTCACTAGAATTCCTCGTGAGGTTTCAGAAAATTCGAGTACCACGGTACCAAAACACCTTTAGCCGGAAAAAAAAATTGAAAATCAAGCAAACATATGTCCTGGAATGGAAATCAAACCCGCACCTCATTGCGTCTCAGCCGGCTACTCAACTGCTAAGCCACGGAGATCGTCATGGTGAAAGCAGTACCGTGAAAACAATCAAGTGTGTCATCAAAGCCCCGTTTATGCATACTTATTTTAATTAACCTTGCTCTGAGGTGTACGTGGGAACCTTAAGTAATAAAGTATTTAAAGAAATATAAAATAGTGGCGCGTGGAAATCACATAGCATAGATGATGCGTATTAAAACAAGTTAATTCAAAGGTGGCGGATCTTCCTTCCCAATAGCTAGGACAACTTCGAATATAAACTTCTCGTTTGCCAGCTATGGCGGAAATCGCAACTTTAAAACTTTATCAAGAAACAAAATCTCAGTTGCTACCACTGGTGACAACTAGGACTATTTTCTCGATTGCTACCATTGAAGACGAATCTAGTGATGCCATCTGGGAAGCACAAGTCCCTCGCGCCCAGAGACCTGATTCTATGAGAATTTGTATGGAGACACTGATGAGCGCCCCTAGCGTACACTCTGTGAACCTCATTTTCCATACAAAAATCCGTGTTACACTACACCATACGTCCGTGTCAATTGCTTGTCAAAACTTAGAATAAGCTCTCTGCTCCTTAACGCGCGCTGCTTTGCGTGCATCCCCTGTTAAATGTCAACCGTATTCAATTTAATAGTTTAATAGTGAGATCAAGTATTGATTTTTAAAGTGCCTATTCCAGTCTGCATAATACGAGAAGAGTAACTTAGCCACTTTTTAAGATGTCATTTTAGTTTAAGACGTTTCAAAATTATCCATATGACTTTGACTATATATTCCCTTTCGGTCGGAGTTTTCTAATACATTTTATTTGTTTCAGAAGTCACACGGACCAGCCAAATCGTTGAAGGACTTAAAGCACTCTCATCAGAATATTTAAGCAAAATACCCAACACTGAATTGAGTTTATTGGTATTGTAGATACAGGCTGCAATATTTTCATAGTTTTATAGTTGGCTTGATATCATGCCAACTCACTTACATCAAAATCCGAAATACCTACAGCCTTGTCTATCAATACTTAACAATGTCTTAAAGAACATACATACATAAACACACGCCTTTTTCCCCGAAAGGGTAGGCAGAGCCTCAAAGGGCCTTTTTTCACCGTGGGTTACACAATCGCTGGAATATAGACGTGAAAAGTGGTGAGCTCATCGCCGCCATTGCTTTTCCACGACCAACTTGGCTGACGCTTTCTTCCAGTAATAACACACTCCTAAATAAGCCAACAGCCAAGACAAATGTTATACCAACGAAAATTTACCAACAATTCTGGGTATCTAAAAGAATGCCATCTTTTATCACTAAAATGCAAACTGTGGCATGGCTAGTTTTAAGCTGAGCTTAAATTTAAAAAGCTTTTATGAAGTCGTGTGAGTCATATGTAATAACGTATTTTTTAAATCATTTTGTGTTTCTTTTATTTAAAACGTATATTTACTTTCCTGTTATAATATTCAAATTATTATAATTAACGTTATTTATGAAAAGTGTAAAATGTAATTTTAAATGCATTATAATATATGTGTAGGTAAAACCATTTTATTGGTTGGGTTTGTTTTATTTTACCTTCCAAGAAGAGCAGCATAGCGTAAGGAGGTATGTATTTATGTTTACCAAAATCTAGATGGAAAGTATAATATCTATACTATCCATAACTTTCACTTGCCCAGGCCAAAGTTCATTCGCGTTGTTCCAAGATAGGTAAAACGGATAAGTTTGAGCGAGAATCGCACCCTGAGGGTTCCCGAACCGTAAATTATTTTAAAAACACCAGAGTCCTTTTCAAGTTTCAGCCTTTCTAGTGGGAACGCTGCTGTTGGTAGGAAAGATTGGAATAAACGTACACTTCACCATCCAATGCATAAAGTCGAAATTCCTCAACTTTTGAGTTCTTATAACTTTTGAAACTATTATGGTTATGAACATAATTATCACTAGAAACGGGATATTAACCATGATTTTTGACCGTGACCCTAAGGACTGGGAATGACCCATCATGGCGCATGCAACTGTGCCGAAATATCAGGAATTAACAAAGCTCAAAAAGCATGGTAAATATCCCGTTTCTAGTGATAACTTTGAGTTTTTCCTTTATTTGTATCAAATTGATTCCTAGCATACCAAATTTCAGATTTGAGAGGGAAGTACCCATAGAAAACATAGCATCCTGAGGAAACCAGCATATTGTAGAACATATGAAATGTCAATGAAAGGAAACACCGTAAAACGGGTTTTTCCCCGTGGACCCACTGCTATGACCCACTGGTGGGACCACGGGGAATTTTTTCCCCGTGGTCCCACCGCGCTTGAAATGGAATGAAGTTTTTAATAAAATATAGGAAAATAGTTTGTCATTATACATATAAAATGAATGCAATCTTAGTGTAAAAGTTTCGTCTCATAGTTATTTTAGCTAGTGCGCTACAATAGTTTTGTTTTTTAATTCCATCTCTAGCGCGGTGAGACCACGGGGAAAAAAAATCCACGTGGTCCATAGTGGGTCATAGTAGTGGGTCCACGGGGAAAAACCCCGTAAAACAAAATAAAATGCTTTCACCACAGTCACTAATTCTGTTCTATTGGTCACTGAACCCTTTTCAGTGTCACCTACATGGTCTCTAACCTTATGCAGAGTCCAACAAATAAAGAGTAACAGGAAATAAAAATAGTATCTACCTACCTTAGACACAAAACAGGTGGCACAACATCATCATCATCATCATCAGACAGCCTAAGTCAACTGTTGGACATAGACCATAGAAAGCCATGATGAATGGTCTTGAACCACCTCCATCCACCAACTTCCCACCTTTAAAATATTGTCGTTCCATCGAGAGGCTCTACATAAATGGCTAATAATACCAGGCCTTAGCATGTATTCTACTGATACTATTTACAGTGGGTTATTTACTGATCCAATGGCCCAGCAATATACGAAACTCGACAAAATCGGAGTTTAAATTGTTCGTTTTACGATTATTGAGTACTTCGATAGTAGGTATCATTTGAATACGAATTCGCAACTTCAGCGTACTCACGCATATCTCAAAACAGTACAAAACAAACCCAATCGCGTTAAGAATAAAGTTCAGAATTGTGTTTGAAAACTGCTGTTCAATTCAAGGCTCGTTACATACGAAGTTTTGTAGTTAGTTTACAAGATAGTAAAGACAATATTTTAAGGGAATTATTGTACACTTTTGCTGTAGATAATATCCTAGTACGTTAGTTGCATTTTTATCTAAAAGTAGTTGCCTGCTGTTATACTTGTTTGGTAAGTATACAAACATGGGATGTTGACTTTGTCGCCCACCAAGTTGAGGCCCAAATTCATTATATGACACTGTGTAAAGCGTTCTTGGTATAATGTCAGTAAAGGTTTTTAACTACTATTTCTTATGCTACTATATCTTATGCTAGTATACCAGATTCCTAGCTCTATGTCATAATATATTGATATACAAACTTGTATAGAGTTTGTTCTTACTTGACCTGTTAGAATGATAAATAATCATACTAACAGGTCAAATAAAATAAAAGCTTGGAAAAATAAATATTGCATGCATGTTAGAAAAATGAGCAAGCTCTATAAATGTTTGTCTTAAGCCAAAACTAAGTTAGTTAATGTGGGACAAATCTTGAAACTTAATTTAAAACCAGTTCCACCCAACCTATTGAGCTGAAATTTATCATACATATCAAGTTCAGATGATAATACAATATAACATAGCATAAAATGACACCCAACAGTCACATACGTAGTCATGATCCCACACTAGGATTCCCTGTGTCGTGGGTATCAGGAACTACAAGTACCATGGTACCATAACACCCAGACCCGGAACAAATATTTGCAGATCATACAAACATTTGTTAAGAAGCTGGAATCGAACCCGCAACCTCTCGCATCTCAGCCGGCTACTCGCCAGCCGCATCACAGTGGTCGTCATAATTATGGTGACGGCGAGCTAATCTGATAATGGAGATGGAAGGTGGAAAACGGAACTCCTCGATGATTAAATAAAAAGTATAATTGTATGTTATTGTAGGTATTTATTGTGGTTTAATTAAAAAATAGCCCTCGTAATATCTTAGTGGGGATGAACGCTACTAAAACCTTCCCGTTGGCCCCTTCGGGGCGAGCGGGGAAAAAACTTCCCACTCGTCCCCAGTTGGGACGAAACGTGGGGAAGAGCGGGAATAACCCGAGCGATACTAAATTTTTCGGTAAATATTCTTCTAATGACATTATCAGCCGGATACTATAGGCAGATCATCATGATAATTAATTGATTCAAGCGTGACTTTGCGGAAATCCATTCTACAATATTAAATAGACAAACAAATATATAGTAACAATTCCGCTCCTCTCGAACGAAAACTCTGAAAGAATTCGACACGTGTTTCGCCTCTCAACGAAGCATCCTCAGGAAACAGTAGGCTCACGGCGTGCTAGAACGAAAAAGACACACTACTGCAAAAACTCCGCAGCCATGTTACCTCTTCGAACGCCGAACAGAAAGACCGACACAGGAAGACAGGAAGACTTTCTGTTCGGCGTTCGAAAAGGCAACATGGCTGCGGAGTTTTTGCAGTAGTGTGTCTTTTTCATTCTAGCACGCAGTGAGCCTACTGTTTCCTGAGGATGCTTCGTTGAGAGGCGAAACACGTATCGAATTCTTTCAGAGTTTTCGTTGAAGAGGAGCGGAATTGTTACTATATATTTGTTCGTCTATTTTATATTGTAGATCATCATGATCATCATCAGCCTATAGAAATCCACTGCTTGAAATAAGTCATAGAATGTCATGATGAACGGTCTTGAGTCGCCTCCATCCACCGACTTTTTGCGACCTTTTTAATGACTTTAGCCAAGAGGGGCCTTCTTCTACTGCGTCGTCCAGTTTGTGGTCGCCAATCGAGAACCTTTATCTCTCAACGGTTATCAGTTCGGCGAGGTATATTACAGATAAGCAGATCTACAACAAGCAAGCCAACTCCAACAAGCTACACACACAAGCAAACCAAGCAAGTGTATCAATCATCAAGTTCTCGGATAGTTCTAGGCTATTAGCTAGATATTCGCATTATCCACTGAATTTAGATATTCACGACATGAAGTCCGCAGTAGGCAATTACCCTCGTGATAGGCATAGTGGAGCTGAAACAGAAGCACAAAATTTTCAATTTTGAGATGAGAAAAGATGGGTCATTCTCAGTCTTCTGATCGGAACTTATCAAAACCAGTTTTTTGTAGACGGACTCCAGTCAACCTTTCGGTCTGTATTGACATTGTCTATGATAGGTTGATACTCATTTTCCTTATCATTTTATTGCCATATTCAATGCTTATGAATAACAAAAAAATCCAAAAAAAAATTACCATCTAGAATTTAAGAATAGTTACAATGACAACGTTATTTTTTCCCATAGAAAATGTTAAGCAAAGATGATCTTCTGTCATAGATGGGTCAAATAGGTACTTGTATTGAAATTTTTTTGGTAGTAGGTAAATCTACAATTTGTAATTTGTACTGTTGATGTTCTATTGGCCATCTCATCATGGGTCTAAACTCATACCAAATGACAGAGGTTTTGCAATTCAGCATAGGACCTATCTTTTGCCGTAGCGTATCCAGCTTGAGAATAAAGCCCTCAATCTCCTCCCGTGGATGTCATAAAAGCAGGGATTACTTCAGGGGATGAGTAGCAGCATCCACCTGCATACTCAACACCAATACTGCGATCAACAATCCGCCTGCTAAGCGTGGTGATTATGGCAAATCCTCCCTTTGCATTCTATGGGCTTCGTCCAGTAGTGGATGATTTATACCTACTGATGATGATGATGAGATAGGTACTACTTATAAAATTCTCTATTATATTTTATTATATAATAATGTGACAACTGTTCTTACACTACTGTTTCAGTTTTACTATGTCAGTAGGCAGTTGCCCTGCTCATAGATTTTATCCTACCATCACGTTTCTGTGATAAATATACCACTTCAAAACAAATAAAATTATTATTACGATTAAATACATAATTATTATGAAATTAAATAAATTGATGATAAATAAATGAATAAATAAATAAATAATGGACATTTCACACAACATTATCTAGCCCCAAGCTATAAGCTTGTGTTATGAGTACCTACTAGATAACTGGTAGGTAATGTTTATTTATATGTTATGTATACCTAATTAAATGGTTTAGTGGTAAAGATTGTAAATTATTTAAATTCGTAAACTTATTTGATGTTCATAGATTAATAAAGAAATCATCATCATGAGCCTGTAGAAGTCCACTGCTGCACACAGGTCTACCCCTGGAATGCCACGGTGAACGGTCTTGAGCCGCCTCCATCCCCCAGCTTCCTGCGACAAAGGAACAATAAGGAAAAAGCATAAAAGTAATAAGCAAATATAGGGATATAAACTGATTTAATAATTAATATAATTATTTGTTCGATATTCTTAATGGACCAAAGACATAAAACAGGTCGCAGGAAGTCGGTGGATGGAGGTGGCATGGGACCGTTCGTCATGGCATTCTGTAGAAGAGGCCTATGTCCAACAGTGGATTTATACAGGCTGATGATAATAATGATGAAACGAATAATAAATGAAGCAATTTTTTTCGTTTTTTTTCTTTTATTTGTTTAAATATAAATAAAATATCAATAAATAACAAATGCTATTAATAAATCGTTGTCAATTACCAATTGGAACACGCAGAGTAAGACGGTCCCCCCACTCAATAGACCAATGACATGGCGGTGGCAGAAAATCAGTGGATGGGGGTGGCTCAAGACCATTCATCTTGGCAATATAATATGGAGGAGGCCATGGTCAACCCTAGTTTGAGTACCTAAGTTTTACATCCTGCATTAAACCATCTAAAATAAATAAACTGTTTTTAAAACAATTTTGTTTTGAAAATAAATTATATTATGTCCGTACAGGACTTCAGGGGGTAATGATGATGATGACGCATTAAAAGATATGCCCTTCATAACGAAACACTATTTACAATATCTATTAATACTTTGCTAATTAGATTGCCTACCAATATGCCAATTAGAATCAAATAATGGAAGAATCAGGATCATTTCCTTCAGTAATTGAGAAATATCAACTAACTTACTTATAGAGCTAAACTATCTTTAATGATTCCACTCAATAGCTTAAGAGCCTGTACTATAGAAAACAAATATGTGCACACTCAAATTGATAACCAAGTGATGGTAAGTGTGTGCTTCTGTGTAGTTGATGTGGTGATACTGAACAACCAATCATATCCACCTATTTATTGTTACGACTAACATAAACCACAGCCTTTAAAATAGCTGGTGCAGTTTATGCAAATGACAAAGTTGAGACTGCGTTGTATTGGTGTGTGTTGGAGTGGGTTAGAGTGTATTTGAGTATGCTGGATTGAATTGAAGTTCTACTAAATAAACAAATGAGAGCATAAGAATGGTATTAGCATAAGTTTATTTTTTTAGGGTTTGGTACCAACTAAACCATTCAGGTGTCTGTCTGTCTGTCACAGCCTATTTTTTCCGAATCTACTGGACCAAAGAAGCTGAAACTTGGTACATATATATAATTAAGTGACCCAATCAAGGTTGTATAGCGTAAAACAATGAATTCTGATATCATGGTTAACTTTGGGAGGCAAACTGGAAATTCAAACTAAAACTTGACACTTGAATTTGACATATCAAATAAAAGAACTCGTTATGAAAAATAAAAACATTTAAAAATACAACATTTTTTTTTATATTGATTAAATGCTTAGTTTAAAAGATATAAAAGAAAATATGCCAAAATTTACCATTTTCAAGCCAAAAATGTTGAATAAAATATGCAATATAACATAACATAACATAACACACCCTACAGTCACATACGTAGTCATAATCCCACACTAGGATTCCCTGTGTAATGAGATGTGTATCAGGAACTACGAGTACCATGTGTAGGCAGTTCGATCTCTTTCACAAAAAGCTAAACTACCATTCAAATTTACCATCATAAAGTGAACTAGCTATTCCTTACCAGCTGTGTATAATAAAAGCTGCATGGATAGCTACAATGTTGCCATAAGCAATCGATTTCGTCATTCAGAACGTTTAAATCGACTTACCGGACTAGTAGAGTAGGTATAACCGGACAGAATCGTTGTTAAAGTCAATTGACTACCACCTATAATGGCTGATGGGGTATTGAATTATTTTTAGTGTTTCTTACTTTAGTTCGATGGTAGCGATACTTTACTAGTGCAGTGAAGAATCGATTGCATTGATCTTTTAATATATTACAAGATAATATCATCATCATCAGCTGACAGATGTTCACCGCTGGATATAGACCTCCCCCACAAAATTCCACGGTCATGAGCCGTCTCCATCCACCGACTGCCTACGATACACTATCAACGTTCCACCGAGTGGGGGGTAGTCATACAATGCACTTCCAGTTTGTGTTACTTGGAAAAAAAACAATATTCATAAGGACTGTATCTATGCTTCATACAAACGTAGTTTGCCTCTGATTTGGATATGAATTAATTCAAGTCAATAAAATTTTTTGAGCATAATCTAGAGACCAATATCTATGTTTGTTATTTTCCCATTAAACTGTACAGTTTCAAAATAAAACAAGCTAACAGGTTTCTTTGAGCTCGTGTGATTTTGAAACTAATATGGGAATCCATAGGCATAGATAGACCACAAACTCTAGATATTAGTGTGCCCTACTGGTGGGACAAAGAAGACAACCAAAAAAGTAACAATGGACTGTGTCCTACCAGTCAAGGTGCGTCTTGGCCGTTTCTCTCACGTCCAATTTATGTCTACAAAATTTAAGGAATTTGATAAGATAATATCCAAAACAGGAGCAGCAGTGCAAAACTCAGACTAGAGCCTCCACTACTTTAGAGCCACTATTACAAGCGCTTGTCAGTTATTCAAGGACAAACAAAAAATGAACCAACAGCTGATGATTGAGAGAGCACATGTTTTCAACGCATGCTGATAGATAGGCTTAACGAAAATGTTTATGCAAGATAAAGCAAAACAACCAATCAGGTACCAAATGCATTATACATACAACAATAATAAATATATTTAATATAATGTAATTTTTTAATAAGCTACTTAAATTCATAAGTCCTTCGTGATTACCACTGGAGAACCTTTTTTCCCCAGCGGGTGTCAGTTTTAAAGGTAGCAGGAAGTCGGTGGATGAAAGCGACTCAAGACCGTTCGTTGTGGCATTCTATAGGGGATGCCTGTTTACCTATAGAAGTGGACTTCTATAGGTTGATGATGATGATGAGTAGTTAGTGTATTAAAAACAAAGAGCTGATTAAAATCATCAATAGACAGTAAAATAACTAGGTAGAGCAATGACTATATTTTTAATATAATATAAAAATTATTAAACTATAAGCCAATGCCAAATGCATTGTTTAGACTTGCCACTGACTACACCCTAGATTGATATCTTCATCAGCTAGACGACATCCACTACTGGACAAGGCCCACCCAACCAAAACACAACTGGACAACCCAATAAAAAAAAAAAATTCTTTAACTATTCAGGGTTTGGAATCTCCTTTTAAGCAGAATGTTAAGCCATAGAATATGGGTTTGCCAAAATCATTACACTTGGCAAGCGGATTGGTGAATGCAGTATTGGTGTTAAGTACTCAGATGGATGCTACTGTTACGACATCCACGGGAGGAGTTGAAGGAGTCCCATTCTTAGGGTAGAACTAACTACGTAGAGACTACGGCTATAGAACGATAATTCAATGCCTATGGCATTATTTGGACTTGTCACTGATTACACCCTAGTCGGATTTCCACACAAATTTGAGTAAGATCTATTAGATATCCTTCATAGGGATTAAAGTTGTGATCCTAAAATATTGTTCATATCTAGGTACACAAATTAATTATTAGTGTCTATAAATTAATTTCTTTTTGGTCCAAAATGTCAACAATTTGTGCATGAGTTAGAAAAATTGTACAGGAAGTCGATGGATAGAGGCGACTCAAGGCCGTTGGCGAGCGGCCTATGTCCAGCAGTGGACTTCTATAGCCTGATGATGGTGATGATGATGACGATGAAAAATAGTGTTCACTTGACAACGATCTTTCTTAACATTTCTACAACTAACATTTTTTTTACATTTTAACACTCTACAACTAATATTTCTGATAAAAAAATCCGAGACAGATAAATAAGGAAGCACACTCGTAACAATCTCGTCCTTTCAAACATTGTTAGAAACCCAATTCCATTAAACCTCATTATTACCAGCTGACTCAAACTAGAACACGTTGACATCCCGCCATCTAGCGGAAAGTAGCCGCACTACGTAACAAACAAGCGCCCTCTATAGGCAGCGTTCAGCGAATACATAATCACGCACCACTACATCGACACGTATCTGCAGCTCGCTCTCTCGCATACGTAATGAGAGAGATAAGAGAACCACCCAAGATGTCTTCTAAATTGGCTTTTTAAAATGCGTGCTGTTGATTGGTCAACGTGGGAGAGATATTACTAGTATTTTCCAGATCACGCCAATCGAACACTGGCAGGCGAACGAGAACAGACCGCCATTCTATTTTAGGTGTGGCTCGGCCTCAGAACCTCCTTTATATTCCTGACGTACGCAGTCATTTGAGTTATGGATGATGGCGTAAGACTACGTGTATTTATAAGAAATCTGCTGAATTTTCTTTTGGCTACAATATTTTGAGAGAAAAAATAATGCTGAGTGATCAGTAGGCAATAAAACTCGATGTTATTTTTACAACTCTCTTCAAGGTAGTTACATAAGGCAGACATCGTGATGGTATGGGTTTTTGTAGGTTTGTAGGTGAGTATGAAAAGGTGGGTAGGTAGATCATAAATATCACATGAGTCAAAGATTAGCTACAGCTATGTACCTAATATCGGAGATATCATCATCTGCCTGTAGAATTCTACTGCTGGACATAGACCTTCCCACTGGAATGCCACGACGAACGATCTTGAGCCGCCTCCATCCACCGATTTCTTGTTACCAGAGATATAGGTAAATGTAACAGAGATAGGTAACAGGCAACAGCAATAGGATATATCCAGCTAAATACTATACCTACTATTACCTTTAGTATACCTACCTTTTTATCAATTATTTTTATATATCATGATTTTTATCTGCTTGTATAAAATAACATGTCGAAAGTGTACAAAAATCTTAACTTAAACATTAATAACCCGCTGAAATATTAGAACATATGTTTAACTTAGTAGAATAAAGTATTTCAATTGACTTAAAAAATTGGCGAAAAATATAAGCGTTAAAATTAAAGGGAAACTCGAGGGAAGCAATTTGTGAAAGAAAGGAATGAAAACTTGGTAGCGAAGAAGAAAATAAATTATTAAACTCACCAACATTAGACGGTAGGTACGGTCACGGACAAAAATTATAATAAGATGGGCAGACCGTACCTGTGAAGGCATCATATAATTAACATTTACTTGAGCAGGTACAGTCGTGAACAATTAATGTTTATAAAGTTTCCATGACACAGAGATTAAAATAAAAACTCCTGTGTAATGCAGTTGTGTTAGATTTTGTTTCTGATTTTTTGTTTAATTTTGTTTTTTTTTTTAGTTTTAATTAGGTATTATTGTTTGAACTATATCTAGTCACAAATGCACGATTTAAGAAAAACTTAACCTACCTTAGTTAACAAGCACCTAGGCCTATACTCACAAAATTCAAAAGTAACCTAGGTAAAAAAGTGTAATAAACACATTAACCTTATTCAAATAGTGGCATTAATTTGGGGTACGCTAACGTTCAGTTTTATTCCCCATTTATGGGCGAAAAAAATAACCCCGTGGGAAGTTTACTCAAGAAGTCAAGTGGCGCTTCGAACGTCACGTCGTAAAACTGTAAGTAGCTGAATGAAACATCGGCCATAATTGGCACATTAAAACGTCGACCATTGACAAAATTTTATTGACACACTGTAAGGATAACACACAACAGGTGACCGTAGGTTTTTACGAGCAAAGTCGGGCGCGTGCCACGTCATAAAACAACGTTCAAATCGTAAAATCGTAAGAGCTGTTTAAATTACCGCTAATAGAACATTATAGTTGTCTCAATGACGTGTTTAGTTTTATGTGATTTTTTATAAGTAAGCGCCTCTATAAAATGATACGACATAGCTCCAAATGGCAATAAAATAAACAGTTGTAAATTTTGACTAGATGGAAAAGATCTGCATATCTTACTACTGTACTAAATACTGCATTAATACTATTATTAATATTAAACTATCATTACTTACCTAATAGAATACAGTAAGACAAATGTTTGGATTTGTTATATTACTAAATCACAGAATAACGGCTGAACCTATTTCGATGAAATCTTGGTACTATACGAACGAAGGTAGGTACGGGCAGTGCTATTAAATTTATGAAGGTAGTTGTAGCTATAGGTACCTGAAGGTACTTACTTAAAATAAGATAGATATCGACGGAAAAAAATATATACGTATGGTAATTAATAATAATATCTGATGGTTCAAATTATTTTGTTAGCGACTGTACCGTCCTGGCTGCCCTTTGCGCTGTGATCCGGCAAAGGAAAATATCTGATACTTTATGCTTTATATCTTAAAATAGTTACGCACCTCTCCTTTTTAAGGCACCTACGAGTAATTTGGTACATAGCATTAATAAACCTAATATCTGGGTAAGGTAGGGTTTCATTACGAAGGTTTACTCGTAGGTATTTCAGCAAAAGTCTAAAATGTCACTATGAAAATCGTGTCTTTTTCAGTAGTTGCTTGAAGAAACAAAGGAACATCAGCTACATACAGAGCTAAAATAAATGAACTACCTATGCAAATACAGGACCCGCATTAATAAACAACGATCTTCAGTGTTCTAATTTCAAAATTCCCATACAAATTTTTGTTTTTTTTTTTCAAGATCAAGTGTATTAATACGGGTCCAAGGTCTTTTAATCTATCGAACTGTTTTGTCACATATAAATAGTATGGTAGGTACATACATTACCTGAATCCTAACAAATGTGAGACACTATGAGTACCTAATTGAGTATATTAGTTGTTTTTGCCTCATATAGGTATGTCTAGTGCCTATTTAATTAAAAAATATATGTATTAAATCTAGTATTGCTTCCATTATTGTTTTTATATCAGTAAATAAACAAACTCACATCGCATTTATTTTGCACCTTACAAATGTTCCTATTTGAAACCCTTGTAAGTATAGAAATAGAAGCAATCCATTCAAAAACAGTCCAGCTCAGCGAAAAGATAACAAGATGGGGACCGAACGGGCTCTGGGGCCCTGTCACACCCCCGCTCGGGTATTGCATTGTAGAAATGAGACTTACGGGTTTTCTTTGTTGCATGTCATCCTTTTTTTGTGCATCTGGAACAAGGAAATTTAATATAAAAATTTAAAACTTATACTTGTTCAGTTGATTAAATAGGTGGAAGGGTAGGTTAGAATTAACGCAGATACAAAATGAAATTTAAAACAGCATATATAAAAATATGCACATTTTAAAATAGCCAAATATCAGAAAAGTTTTTAACAAAAATTTGTCTGAACTTATAAATCTATACCTCAAATTGAAATGCAGGGCAACCATCTACAAAGTTATGAAACGTAATCACAAATTTACAATCCAAGTAATTCGATTTAAATCTTTTTTTTTTTTTTTTTTTTTATTATTTGAAAGGAGTTTTGTCACACAGTGACCATGCCACTCCCGTACAGGCTACTCCCACACAGTACACACACACACACACAGTACACACAGTATGTACAGGCACTATATTTTAAACTATACTTAAATAAAGCTTAACGAGCATCTCGGCTTCCTCGGAAAGCGGGGAAGCCAAGACACTGTTACATATACCTATATTAAAATTATACAAGAATCTCATGTGTTGACGTTGAGCCTCATTCCGAACACACTCCGTCAGCACATGATGTACGTCTTCTTCAACATTACACTCTGAGCACTTTGGGGAATCTGAAATTCCCATCAAAAATGTAAACTTGTTTGTTGGAATGTGTCCGGAACGAAGTCTCAACAGTGCTAAATCTAATTTTCTACAAATTCAAAATCAATGTGCTTTACAAAAAATTCTAGATACTATTGATAAAATTACTCCATCTTACGTTTAAAATAAATTTATTCACACCGAACAACATTCTAAATCTTTTAACATTCCACTTCTTCTCAAACGGGAATAGAACCATAGAGACGTGCCTTAAACCAACACAATTTTTTTAACTTCTACATTTCCTCAAATTTATTAACCCATCCTTGATTTAATAAAGATAATTACATCCGAATGGAATATTCGTCACTAATGAACTTTTCTAAGGGAATTTAAGAACATTATACAGAATAAATTGGTAAGTTTCAAGGCTGCTATCATTGTGTGTACCGAGTTGTACCTAATTGGTTGCTTTGTCTGATGAAAAGCTCTGGTAGTTTTTCAAAACAAAATAAAAGGGCAACTATTTTTAATGCTCAAATTATATCTCATTTCACAGAACTCAGACCTACGAGCAAGTAGAGTAGCTGGTATGAACACGGTGATAAAATATACCAAAATCTCTTTACTAGTCGAAGGATTGTTCAGAATGCAAGTAACACGTGCTACTCGTCATATCCAACGAAGCGAATGTACACAATGCAACAAATGGAAGGATTCCGTCCAGATAGACCATAACACCTCATCACCTGGGCTCGTCTCCATCGAGTAGTAAAACCCGTCTGCTGCTCGTCTATACGGCATTTACGACCGAACGATACGCATAAAAATAACAATCTCCTGCTATTATTACAAATGATACACACTTTACGAGCGCGAATATTTACGTTTTTATTTCAAACGTTTATAGCTTGTTGTGCAACTTAATAGCGCACTTGAACTTGCCGGGCTAGTGACACCGTTTGATCCAAATCGCGTTTTATTGTTCTACTCAATGGACGGACGTTGTTTTACGAGCGTGTCGTAATCTGTGACGCTTATAAGTCTGCGTACTACGGACTTGTGAGTCATTTGAATGCGCTTAACTTTCCATTTTGTACCGTTTTACAGTCGAAAGTTACACGCGATGTTTCAATCAAGTTTTCGATCTATGGTTGACTGACTGTACGTTCTATGATCCGCTGCAATGTTTATTCTAAACTGAAGAAAATCATTCTTTTTCTTGCGTTTCAAAATAGTCCCTTTTTGATGATCACGATAGTTCTATCAAGCGGTAAAGGCAGCAACAAATTTATTTCAGGTATCGTCCCTCGCTCGTTTAGGCGAGTTTACCCTCTTTGTGTAGCCTATTTGTATCCGGTCACATCGAAAAACGATAAGTAGAACGCGTCGCCTTCATCTCACTTATCTTTCTTTAAAACATTGTACCCAAAGGTACCTTTGGCTAATATAATAAGGGACGAAAAATAGTGTCAAGACGCTCCGACCCTGAAATTTGCATTATATTATGCTTTCATATTTCCAAGGTAAACCTTTCTGGGGACAAATAATAGGTGAAGTGCATCTGGGTCCACATTAAGGGAGATCTTTTTATTCGTTTCGAGCTTTCGTAAATATTTTTGTTATTGGCTTGTGCCTACCTCGGAGTGTTCGTGTTTTCCGATGTTTGTACCTGTTCTATTAGGGAATTGGATAAGGAACCCGTACATTATTGATAGACGGAAAAGTTCCTGCGCTTTCGATTTACTATTGAAATTGTTTACGTGACGCTTTGAAAATACACTCGAGAGCAATGAATCCGGGTCACTTAAAGAATCCTAAAAATCTCGGAAACTAAAAATGCTAGGTTAATGCAATAAATTGTATTTAATAGACAATGTAATACTCCTTAAATGAAGGTATTAAAACTTCTTAGTTATTGTAAAGTTATATCATAAAAAAATCAAATTTGAAAAAGGGCCACTTTCGAAGATGGAACTACGAAATTACAGCATTTGGTTTTGCTTTTGTTTGTAATCTGTCATTTATCATTGTTTGATTTCTGTTTTTTTGTTGTTTTTTTTCTGCGTAAACGCAGTAATGGAAGCACGAGGAGGCAATACGAAGTATTAAAATTCAAGAAAATCGTAATAAAGTTCAAAAATTTCATGTTTCCTATTTTTGTTTTAAGGAGAGATCAGCAGTTTTTTTCTTTATGTAATTTTGTGTTAATAAAATGTATGGTGACTCATATTTTTTTTACCTTCATTTAAGGAGTATTACATTGTCTATTAAATACAATTTATTGCATTAATCTATCATTTTTAGTTTCCGAGATTTTTAACATTCTTTAGTGACCCGGATTCATTGCTCTCGAGTGTATATACAACTATTTGGTAGCTTTCTACCTTCAAAGAAATAATAGGTATTATAAATCAGTGTAACAAAGGTTGCGGTATGTGCAGATTAATAATGACCCCCCCCACCCTATTTCCTTCTGTAGACGTCGTAAAAGGGGACACCAGGAGATGGGCAGCAGCATCCACTGAGTACTAAGCATCAATTCTGCGATCACACCAATCCACTTGCCAAGCGTGGTGATTATGGCAAATACTCGATGAAGGAGGCTTTGACATATATCGGCTGATGATAATGATGATAATGTACTAAAGGCTTCCTCTATAAATTTTGTTCAAGCAAATTTTCTCTTGCTTGTGGGCTTAGGTAGACAGATTTTACAAAAGAAATCGACTCGAATGAAGGCTGCGACCACAGCCTCATAAAAATAAATTCAATTTAAAACGAGTAGCTGTCACAGCATAAATTCGTAGAACCGGCCTACTCAAGATACCCTTTAAAAATAATAAAAAGATTTTTGCTCAAATATTTTTTTAATCAAACCGAACTCTCTCAATGCATAAAATGTAATATTAACACCATTTTTGCATTACGTGTCGCGCCAAATACTTGAAAATGTGTGAATAAATTGCGTACATTATGTGACAGACCCCGTATGACCTTACCGAGTATCTCGACTTTTGGATACAGGAATGGCTTATAAAATTCAACATTCAATAGCCACTTTTTGGTTGGTGGTTTGTTTCATGTTTATACGTCGGTGTTATCGAACAAGATGGCGTGATGGGCGCCGAGATTGCGACAGAAAAGAGGAGTGGAGAGACAGAAAAAAAAACAACTATGATATTTGTTCCACGTTATTTGCATTAAGTATATTAATTTTCCTTACCTTATCTCAGTGTCAATAGTTCATTGACACATTTAAAAATATATATTATCTAAAAGTGGATATGTATTTATGTATATATAATATAAATTGTATATATTGTATACTCTACTAGCTTTTTGTTTTTATCATTAGTATGTTTGTATGTATAGCAACATTTTACGTGTCAATATTTAAGTAGGTATGTACACCATTAATACCTCATGTAAATTGTATACAGTCCATTCCATAAGACTGCCCATTGTATAACATAGTTAGTTTTAGCTTTTGTTTGTGAAATTGTCTCTGTAATCTATGTAAGATACATAAGGTTCCTCTCAAATAATATTATTCCTAAAAACAACACATTTCAGTGGGTGAGTTAAATGAGGAACTCCGCCCTTCCCAATTTTTCTGTCTATGTTTTAGTAAAATAGATGCACCTACTAAACATACAACGCTCTCCACTTCAACGTAATTGGGCTCCGACAAGTGTTAATTAACGAACTCTCTGGAATATCTTAATCTGAGATTTGGCTTCAAAATAATTGTAATAAAGGAGGGTAATCTGGCTGTCAACCAACACTGGACAGGTATCGATAAAAAAATAAATTCAAAATGTTTACGAGCCAAGTACCTTCGGCATGTTTTTAAAAACGGGTTCCATGACCGAAGGCCTTACTAAACGTCAGAAATAAAACTAGCATCCAATGATGCGCACGCCCACAAACCATTGACTTTGTAATCTTTGTGAGATTATCCACATAGGATTTCACTGTACCTAAATAATGTTATTTTGTAATCCCATGATTAGATATAGTGACTGCCTACGCAACTGTTATTTACTTTAGTCGCTCTGAGAAATGTCACACATATATACGGAAATTGTAGGCAATACCTACTTACTTATTGAGGCAGTATACCTACCCATGTTCGGTTCTGCTCCACCATCATGTTTATATATACATCTTGGTTATATGTGAATTAAAGTATTACATACCTGATCTTATACCTGTAATAAGTTTTGAGATAAATTGGGAAACTTGTCTCATAAGTAGCATTTTCGGAATTCCCACGCATGTTGGTTTCGAGTTGAGAAAAATATCACTTGAAATATGAGATCATTTGCATTATAGAGAACTTGGAATGTGAATTTATTCTTATTCTCCAAAAAATTATGACATCAACGTAGGTAAGCAATCTCACACTGTGAATACGTAGACATATTTTTAGATTTTCTTCGAAACCACATTCCTACTCATTGAGAGTTTTGCTCATACACTAAAGTTTGTACCTATATACCTACATAATATATTTGTTTTTTTTATGGGTTTCAGTGCTGAAATAACAAGCGGGCCTTCTAAAAAAAACACTTTATGTTTAAAATGCCTTAGCAGGTACGTAAGCTTCTCTTATTTTCAGAATTGTATGAAACAAATCTATGCATGCATTAATTTACATACCTACGTTCCCCTATACTAACAAATAGCTATCATCATCATCATCATTAGCCTGAAGAAGTCCACTGCTGAACAGGCTCCCCCCTTAGAATGTCACGACAAACGATCTTGAGCCGCCTCCATCCACCGACTTTTTGTGACGCTTATAATGTCTATAGTTCATCGAGTGGAAAGCTTTTCTCTACCGCATCGTCCAGTTTGTGGTCGCCACTCGAGAACTTATTCCCAACGGTTGTCAGTTCTACGAGCTAATATACCTGCCAATTGCCACTCCCAACTTACTGATTCTGAGAGCTATGTCGGTGGTCTATCTTGGTTCTTCTACGGATTTCCTCTTATATAGGTTTCCTTTTAATTATAGGTATATTAAAGTTAAAATGTATGATGATGATGTCCTGATGTATGTCGTGCTTTCACACAGAAACGGCAGAGCCAATTTTGATAAAATTAAGTTAATCGATAGATTAAAACTTATATCAAATTAACAGGGATACTTTTTATCTAGAAATTCAGAAACCTCAAGATAATAACAAGGGTGACATCGCAGGTGACTGATAGTTCAACATACTCACAGTGAATTGAGAGCTTTGCAATATAATAACCGATTGATTATAAGTAGTTTTTTGTTTTTTTTTATTTAATTTGATTATTTTGCAACTATTACATAAGGCTGCAGGAAATGCAAAATCTCAGAAATAGGTTCGCTACATTCTCATGCTGCAGATTTAACCCCTCCGGAATAGGGGTATGCACCTCGGGATTGAAAGCTTTTTCAAATTATTGTTAGAGGGTTGGATCGAGCAAGACGATTTCTACGCTTTGATTTTCTCAGCTATACAGTAAGAGCATGCGAATTGATATCATTTATGCGTTCCGTTGAGGTATTTGAGAGCTTTTTGAAACTCATACAGAAGTAATGTGGTGATTTGGTTTCAGAACTAAACAATACATACAATTTTCATTTTTATGCCAACGCGGCGTTTCCATACTAGGATTCCCTGCGTCATGGTATCAAGAACCTACAACTCTCACTCAGCTGTCTACATAATAGGTAAGTCAACCGCACCACGGAGCTCGCATATTTTTTTTAAACATTAGTATAATTTATCATCTAAAGTGTTGGGCCTATCATCTTACACTTTCCTTGAGTACATACCTAAATGCTTTGTCATCATTATCATCACCAGCCGTTAAACATCCAATGTTGGACGAGGTCTCCCCCATACAATGCAATGGGGAGATTTGGCATAGTCAGGCGGATGCTTGGAAATGCTAGTATTTAATATTATGTGTTAGCGTTCCTTATATAATAACTTAACTCTAACGAGTTTTTTATTTTTTTATTTATATAACCACATATTTCTTACAGTACTTAATATAATATTGTACCTTAAAAACCTCCAAAGGTTTGACTAGGTACTCACATTCGTCATAATAAATAGAATAAAAGCACACACACAATCTCATACAAAACAAAATCTGTATAGTCAGAAATAAGTAAGTATAACAATCCATAAAAACAGCTGATTTGCACTCTTAATACGGCTGAGTTACGAAGCAACAATAAAAATACGCAACCTCCGAGGTGTTTCCTCTAAGTAAGTAAGTAGGTAAGTACGCAAGACTTGGTAGGTATTTCTTGTAATAGTCTGGCTATTAGCCACTTTTATCAGTAAAATCAGAATTCTACAGAAATTACAGCGTTTTTATCGAGAGTATCAAAATCTAGAACAAAAGTAATATAATATGTTGTAAAGTTTGTGGTAAAATTACAAACAAAATTTCAGTTTGTCCAAAGTTTTGTTCTGAAAAAACATTTGTGACCATAAATGTGTTCTAAATTCGATATCCAGCAGTAAATAATGGCTTCTAATAAATTATATCCACTCATAAACAACAGTCATTTCAACTAACAAGATCCAAAGCTCAAAGGGCAGCTTGTTAGCCGAATCTGAAAACAATGCTGCCTTCAGTTTGAAATAGTAACGAGGTACTATACTACTTGTTTCTATATTAAAACATAGATGAACTGTGTTGGCGCGGAGCCAATTAGTTTAGAGTGGGGTGGCTGCGGTGACTGTAAACAGCAGAAGCTTTTCATTTATTTCAAATGCTACCATCTTAAGCGCTACCATCTTTGACACTACCATCTTAGACTCTACCATATTAAAAGCTAACATCTTGAACGATACCTTCTTAAACGCTACCATATTAAAAGCAACCAATTTTGATATGGTTTTAATTGTCATTTGGTATCATAATCATACATATATAAACAAACGCCTTTATCCCGAAGGGGTAGGCAGAGCCTCATAAGGCCTATTTTCGCCGTGGGTTGCACAGTCGCAGGAATATAGACGTGACAAGTGGTGAGCTCATCGCCACCATTGCTTTCCACTATAAACTCTACTAACGCTTTCATCCAGTAATAACACACTCCCAAAATATAAGCCCAGCAGCCAGGACAAATCTTATTCCAACAAAAATTGCCCAACAAGTCCGGGATAATCAATCAATGTTGATCAATGTTATGCAATAATAAACGCATTAAGTTTTCAAGGCTTTAATTTATAAAATCATTGAATTTTGCACACATTATTTGTTTAATAATATCAACATGACAAGTTTGTGTAATGGATTGGCATTGCCACAACGCTGATTAGTTTTATGGGTTCCATACATCAACAGGAAAAAACAGGTTGGCAGGCGGATTGGTGATCGCAGTATCGGTGATGAGTACTCAGGTGGATGTTGCTGCCATCCCCTGGTGTAGTCCCTAAGTCGACTTACGATATCCACGGGAGGAGACGGATGGTTCTTGGGATTCTTAGGCCGGACACACCACGGTACATTTCATGACTATCAGGGGCATAAAAACTATCCACAATTCTGGATACGACAATAGTTGATTGATCAAAAATGTACCTGAATCCTCAGTCATGGTATACGCAGGCGCTTCATCTATGCCATACATTGATTTGAACGAGATGATTAACCAGGGTTATGTGTTTAAGAATTGGTTTAGATTGGTACTGGATTATCTCATGTTATCTTTTTTTATACTAGCCTATTCAAAAAATAGTCTATTTTAAGATCGATAAATAAAAGTACCTATATATGCACTCATTTCATAGCCAAAACGGAGAACGGAGTTTTATATTGCGTTTACTCAGATCAGAGTATGTAGATTGAATCATTTTCATAAGTTTTCCTTACCATTAGATACTTTTATCTCAGAAGCAATCTGGAGACGCAAAAGTTTCCTCACGTTACCTACAAAAGTTACGGAAGTGTATAAATAACTAATCATTACTTAGGCCTCTTCTTTCTGTGAGTCTAATGTATTATTGGCGGCCCTCCAATTTGGCAATGGAACTCTGAGACGGAGCCGACGCGACAGACTAATATTTTATACTCTATGTAGACACAGAAGTTTTTTAAAAAGAATAACCTACCTAATTAGAATCGATAAATTCGAGCCACATGTCATGCTTGCAAACATTAATAGGTTATAATTTTTGAAATTCTGTTTCATGTGTCGCTAACCCAAATTTTAAATTGACTCTTGGTTGAAAAATGTATGCCTGACATGTAATAAATTCGTGTTTTTATTGAGTAAACTTGTGGAATTCTTGTCTATGATCTAATGTTGGTCTTATTAATAATTTTTATATACCATCTCATTAGGAATCACGCTACAATGCTTATGAAAGAAATTGTGAAATCTGTTTGAAAATTTTCTCACATTTTTTTCATAATTTATTCTTAAATAATTTAAAAAAAGATTGCTTTCCTCAGATAAAGTAGGGTGGGTATCGCGTAGGTATTTCGGCCACCTAACAGTTTCTGGTGCAAAATAATTGGTTTCGTCCCAAAGGGAAGGAAAGCCGGCTTAATTACTGGCACATGGGACTTCCTCTCAATCTCGGGGTCTGTGACGACCCCAATTAAATACAGACCACGATGCCTAAGACATTTTGGTTAACAATACTGAAGAAAAATCTATCTAATTGAAAAACTGAATGATAGGTATACCTATTTAATTTTATTATAATGCTTCTGAATTAGTTAAGGTAAGAAATAAATAAATATAAAATAACAAATAATGCAAATGGTGATAATGGCAAAGCAGGCCTCGTTTAGCATTAGAAGTAAACAAGCTGGTGATGATGATGATGATGTAGAAATAAATTAGTTAAATTTAAATCAATTTATGACTAATGTAACCAGTTAAATGGCTACCTAATTTTTTCGCATCCGTGCATACATTACAAGCGTTGTAAAATACCTCTGTGCATAAAGTCCTTAATTTATACCAATACCTACACGCATGCGTACCTAATTGGGAGCTGGTGGGTAGGTACTTGTATCCTTTACCTGAGCCCACTACCAATCGATCGACAAATTAAGGGCCAGCCTGCGGGGTCACGTATTCACGATAGCACATTACAACCCATTTTCAAATGTTCTCATCGAAATAAGGAGATTTTCTAGTTCTCATGACTGGACGAGGAAGCAATACTAATTTGTGTGTGCATTTAATTTTCGTTTCGTGTGTTAATTGAATCTTCAAGTTTGAATTTTGAATTAAGATACTACGATAAATGATAAATTTTACCCCTATTCTATTAAGTTTTTATCGGAACATAAATGTGTTTTTAATCATTTAATTTTTCTGTTATAGTGGTTCATCATAGCCGTGAGACGTTCACTATTAAAGGCTTCTAACAGTTGAAGTTATGCAATGGGGGGATTTGCCATAATCACCATGACTACTAACTACTAAGGTGGATGCTGGCTGCCCATCCTCTTGTGTAATGTCTAGTCTTAGTTAACTTTTACGACATCCACGGGAGGACACGGAGTGGTCTATTCTTAAGCTGGACTCTCATTATTTTCCTATTAATTATTTACCTATTTATTAGTGTTTGATAAAATCAAAATATTTTCATTTACTTAGTTGTGATGATATAAGCCTCAGAGAGGGCTCTTAATCCATTCACCACACTTGTCCTTTCTCTGATACCTCTAACCTAACGAAGAGTGATCAAGAGAGGACCAACGATGAACAATTTGCTAGGTTTAAGGTTACATCCTTTTAAAGCCACTGTAATGGCTTACGAATAAAGTCAAAAAGGTGTGATTACATAAATTCGACAACTTAGTACACAAAACTGGACTTTAACTTTAAAAGTGGTCTTAAAAACGTTCAAGGAAAAATTTTACTCGATAAAGAGTGGACGTAGAGATAAAGGCGAAGGTCCATTAACTTATTATTAACATCGAGCATCAGTTTTGGGATATTCTTGCCAAGTCAACCCTATAGAGACCAGTATGAAGGCTGATATCTAATGGAATGTGTATGTCCCTCAATGTCTAATTTATACAACAGGCTTAACATATCGATTCCGACTGCCACAAAATCGTGAACATATCGCCTCGAACAAACACAAACGATGTAAATAGAAATAAATATGAAGATACATCTTTACTATTCCCCATTTCCATTCTTTGTATATATGTATATACTTTATTGCACACAAAACTAAAAGTAAAAATGGAGGGCATAAAGCCAAAGTCATTTTTTTTTTTTTTATGCTACTTGCCAAGCAGACAAGCTTACGGCCCACCAGATGGAAAGCAGTTACCGTAGCCTATGAACGCCTGCAACACCAGAGGCATCACACGCGCGCTGCCGACCCTGAGACATAAAGATGAAAAGTCTCATGTGCTTGTAATTTCACCGGCACCCGTACCCTTCAAACCGAAACACAGCAATGCGAACACTACTGCTTGGCGGCAGAAATAGGTACGGTGGTAGTACTTCCCCGGACGAACTCTTTCACAAGAAGTTCTACTACTAACAAACCTTTTCTACCTGCCAACCAAGAAGGTGGTAACAATTAAGGCGTGCTAGCACAATGAAAACTAAAAAAAGCACAAAAATAAATAAATAAAATACATAGACTAAACGATATAACTTAAATAATAAAAAATTAAATCTGGAAGAACGAAAAAGAAAAAAAAAAGAAAAAATTACGTATACAGTTTTTTAAGGTAATGCTCACGAGTCAACCTTTTAAAACACACTTTGGAGTCAACGTTCTTAATATCAAACGGAAGCATATTCCATAACTTCACAGCCTCGACCGAAAAAGAGCTATCACAAAAAGATGTGCTATGAGCAGGTGTCGCTAGAAGGAGATTATGTGATGATCTTAGATGCCACTCATGAGTTTCTGAACGAAAATCAAAACGATTAGATAAATATACAGGAGCAAAAGGATCTTTCAGAGAATCCTACTAGCGAATGCAAATGTCCTGTAAATCATTGAGCGCTTATCTTATTATTTCGTGCTTTTGTTTAAACATAAATACATTATGGGATTGTACTATTTACCAACACCAGGAAGGGCAGCAGCATCCATCTGAGTACTTAATACTGTGATCACCAATCCCCCTTCCTAGCGTGGTAAATGGGGAGGTCTCGTCTAGCAGTGGCTGTCGACCAGATGATAAAGATGAAGAAAAGAAGATTATTTACCTTGATTTGAAGTCACGCATCCAAAACATGACTTCGTAAGTGATGTGTCGCACAACCAAAGTTATCTACGCCGATAAAGCTTGAACACATTTTAAATAACACTGTTTTTCTGTTATCAAAAAACTTGACTTTTAGTTTTGACCGACTCACTGTAGTACATTCCAAGAATGACTGGAAGCAATATCTATCACTTGCAAGGTTTATGCTCAACACGTAAAAAACAATTAGCATTCATTTGAACAAAAGTTGTGTAACACTCTTTTGTTTTCGGCATCAAAAAACACCTTGCCATGTTTGTTCTTTCCTTTTGTCGTCGCTTTTATAAAGAAACTGAAAGTGTATTGTTTGATTATTGTAAAGTTTACTTTTTGTCGGCATTTTTAGGGCCATAAAAATTTAGAGCATAAACAAAAAAGTTCTTCAAACCCTTCCGCGTTGCAACAATTGCACTAGAAGGTATCCCAGTACGAAATTGCAGGTGTAATAGTAAAGATGCTTCGTGCACATTGTGATAATTGTATTTAATTGTCTTTGGTGTTTCTTTAATCGCTTTCTTTTATTTAAAATCATTGATTTATTATAGTGGTCAGTGAGAGTGGAGAGAGTACAATACAAGGTATGCTTTTGGCTCATAAATCTATAATTTGTATCACCTTTTTCTTGAGCCGAGTTTAACAAAGCTCTATCAATGTTGGAGTGGAATTTCTTCGTGTTCTTCAAGAATCCTTCATGCAGTATATTGTTGATTACCAACCAAATAAATAAGATCACTTATTCATTATCTTAATTGTAATTGTTCGCATTAGCGAACTTTGTAATTGTTACTTTCATTAATTTCTTACGAACACATGAAAGTGGGGTAGAGATAAGACATATAATCTAATTATTTTCCGTAGCTTACATTGGTATATTGATGTAAAATAACTTAACATTAATACAGGTGCCAATTTAGATTAATGTAAAAGTAAACTTTGATACAATTTAATTAAAGTTCAATACTCTATTTAGATTCGCTAAATTTAACCAATTTCACGAATATTTTTTATTTTTAACTCGTAACAAGTTCTTTGTATACCTAGTCGAAATAAAACTACTATGCTCAGCGCCATTCAGCAAAATTCGGATAATAAGACATAACAATAATAGAAAAATCGTTGAAGCGTGCGAAAAAGTATACAAACAATATTTTCCGTACGTGCTTCTTTGTCGATGCCAGAGACAATCGCCAAAACAACTCGTAATTTTATATCGACGAGTTATTTACTCGGTTATACCCCCTACGTTTGTTCTATACACCCATTTGTACGTAT
This sequence comes from Epirrita christyi, assembly GCA_951392215.1. Lineage (NCBI taxonomy): Eukaryota > Metazoa > Arthropoda > Insecta > Lepidoptera > Geometridae > Epirrita > Epirrita christyi. Next base: position 9,874,774 of record OX595842.1, on the reverse strand, counting down.
TTGCTGAGTCTGTAGCACAATATTTGTGAAACGTGTCAAACATTGCGTCTAATGGAATGTATCTACGCGTGACACGTTGCCTACACTGTTATTATTATCCTGGCTTTTTTTTCGGTGTAATAAAGAGTTGATTACATCAAGACGCAGCAGCAATTGGCATTTGGGCTACGCAATAGTGTCTGTGGGGTGCTGATAGTTCAATTTAGGCGTGTTGACATGTGGCCTGACACAACACTGTTTCCATCCACCAAAGAAATTAAATACACCAAAGTAAATAGCAGCCATTCAGAAATAAACATCTTATCAAATTCCTACAGCGTGTTTACTTGTATTTACTACGGCTTGAGTTATGTAGTTATGGGCAGTAAGATTAGATATTTATTCTGTTGTACTATAATAGACGTTGACTGTCAAATAAATAAGCGTAGGGCTGGTACGAAACGGAAGCAAGAGGTTGGTAACCTCTTATCTAATGATAACGACACGCGAACAAGCTGAAGCGTTGCGTTTCGAACAGTTTACAGGACTTTGAGTTAATTCAGGTTTAAAAATGAATTAGTAAATTGCGAGTAAGTACTTAAATGTACCTAAAATAATAAACTAAATAGACACTATTGTAAGGGTTAAGGATAAGTCATTTGAATGTGAGTTATGTATAACCTAAATGTAATTTAATCTTTTAACCCAATATTATCTCTTCAGTTATCGCAAAAGTCTAAATGCGACAATAACAATTAAATATTATATATTTTGGCAAAAATATTTTAAAAGGCACGAGGGCTGCAAAAATATTTTAAAAATAAAACTTTAAAGTAAGCCAAAAGATGCAAATAGACCCTCTCCAAATTGAACAGGGATTCAAACTTTTCCAACCATTCCCTGATCTTCTCGCCAAATTATGAAATGTGCTATTCACCGTGTAGTATAATTTCAGTTGTACGCTCTGAACGCTAAGAATTAAAGTTGATTTTTCTTTGTGTATGATATTCTTTTGGGATGTTGTTTGTGAGTAGAATTGGTGTAAAATATGACAGTATTAGCGGGGTAACATGCACAGCGTTCGGAAATTCGCGAACCTCAATTTAACGTAGGATTTGTGATAATATGCGAATTGGATATGAAGGCGAGATAAGCTGGTTTCTTCCCAGAACCATTTCAGAGTTAAGCACCAAAGTTTTGATAACGGTCTTTTAGTTTGGGGCTGCGGCTAATCAAAACTGAGGGCAACTTCTGGAATGTCCAATCTCACAGATCACGCGTGACTTACTTTATATTTCATCGAAATAACTTTGGCAAATTAAAGTTATTTCATTAGCAGAATGTTATAATTAATTTAAGACTAAATTGTTTCAAGTTAATGATTACATTTTTTGTATAATACCGTTTTACATATTTTTGGTTACAGTTCAAGTATATTCATAAAATAAACTCGACAAAATTGAACAAAAATAGACCGGATGAAAACTAAACAAAGAAAACTGGGAAAAAACCTTTAGGCGATTTTTTACCGCCTCAAAAAAGCAATTCTCCCAAACTGTCATATCTAATGAATTATGCCAAATACCTCCAAGATCCAGGTAGAATATTTTTATAATAAATAGCAGCAAAAAATGAGAAAATCTTAAAGCGTGACGAAATCGCAATATTTCGATTAAATCTTCTGTCATATTTTTATGAATTATTTCCTTGATATTGCCAAGAAAAAATTTTGATGCGCAGGTAGAATATTAAACTCATTAAAAATAGCAGGAAAAAAATATACTCGTGAATATTTTTTGGCCGTATCGCAATTTTGAATTAACCTTTTGTCATATTTTTATGAATTATGTCTCTAATATTGGCTACAAGGTAGATGAACCGTGCATGTAGGTCTTAGGTAAGCGGTCTCTTTTCAAACCTTCGCCATAAAATGTATGATAGATGTTGACATCGACAATCCCTCGCGTGTTTCAACCGTACCGTCCCCACTGAGGGCTGAGCCGTGCCGACCAATCTAATAATAGCCCCCACCCCTCCCGCAATCCTTCACTAAGCCCTACAATAATCCAAAAATATGGGAACCCTCAAAGGCCAATCTAAATTGGGCGAATGTATCAGTCCATCGAAATAGGGTTCGGTGCACTCGGCACCATATTTAAAATCGAACTTCGATCAACATGATTTAAAAATGGCCGTCAATTTATTTTTCCGCACTGTTTTTACAAGCGCTGAAATAACATCAATAATAACATGGAATTTTACATGATTTTAACGTAGTTTGGGTATCTAACTACATAATTGTAGTACCTATTTTTTTAATTTATACTATGCGCTAAGGACAGGTTTTTAAGTAATGACCCTTTGGAATTATAATTGTAAATAAGTTTTAAAATCGAAACCAATAAAATAATATACTTTTTAAAATAATGGGATGCGCCAAAAGTTTCTTGGAAACCCGCTTTCAATTATTCTAATAACTTTATACCCTTTGTAAATAAGGTAAAGTTATTAGATTAAAATCAGAAGTATTAGATTATCTTGCATTTAAATGCATTGCGATATCAAAATTCCGTTAAAAACCTCTCAGCTTGCAGCAAAAATTATCCGATACACATATCTTAGGTAACATTCACGAAAAAAGCAGGTTGCCATCAACTGTTAACCGGCGTTTACCGGTGGGTAGGTAAACAGTAGTAACTATATGCCCGGTGGCTAAGATCCGTTGTACTACACCCGGTATACCTATAATTTACTAACTGTATATAAGCTCGTTGAACAACAGTTCAACGAGAGGCAGTTTAAAACCAAAATATTATAATTATTTACTACTGTATATCGATTTATTAATTTATCAGACAAATTCAGTATAGGCTGAAATAGGATCCTGTGCTCAAGCACAAGATCTGTATCTTTTTTTGTCATTAGACATGTACCTGGGACTTTACATGCTACAGAAAATAATTAAAATATCTGCTATATGTACCACGTTAAAACTTTTTAAAAAATTATTTAAAACCGCAGTGACCATGTAAGTAAAGTAAACAAATCAAATAGGTAGTAAATTTTATCATAAAATATAAATTATAACTAAATTCTTGCTTTATATTTTTAACCTCAGGAAAACATTTTTTTTAAAAACAACAGTGCTTAACTTTTTGTGGTAACGAAAACCAAAAAAATCTACCAATTTTGGAGATTATCTTCGATTACGGAGAAGTTTGACTTATTAAATTTTTTTACTGACTTCACAAAAAAGGAGGAGGTTCTCAATTCGGTTGTTCGTTTTTTTTCTTTTGCCATGATCACCACGCTTCACAGGCGGATTGGTGATCGCAATTTGGTGTTAAGTATTCAGGGGCTGCTGCCCATTCAAGAAAGAGGATTCTATTCTTAGGCCTGACACATGACATATTATAATTATTATAACTAAAATTATATGAGTGCTATTTACATGTTCTTCGTCCCAAATTCCAATAGATAGGCAGCAGTTAGGTATATGCTTATTTTGTAAATGCGTTTTTAAACTTGTAAGCTTACTCCGGGGCCGCTTACTTGACATAAGAACATACAACGTTAATTTTATGAACGGTTAAAGTCGTTGTATTGCATATAAATTCACAGTTTTTATAACACGTATCGAATTAAAGCGATTTTTTTCTCATTTTCTTTGGTAACGTGGAGTAGGTATCAAATAAATAATTATTTCGAAATATCAGCGTGTGAATATTGCTTGTTAAGAGTAAATTGGATTTCAAAAATAATTAACAATAGGTATAATCATCACTAAGAACAGGATATTTATGTTGGATATTAATGCATTTAAACATGATTTTTTGAGTTGTATTATATACTGTTATTTCAGCGTAGTCGCTTTTTTATATATACTACTTGGCAAGCAAACAATCTTACGGCCCACCAGATCACCAGATGGAAAGTAGTTACCGTAGTCTATGGACGCCTGCAACATCAGAGGCATAACACACGCGCTGCCGACCCTGAGACATAAAAATTGAATGCGCTATGATACCAAATACAACTCAAAAATCGTGGTTAATATCCCGTTTTTAGGAATTCATAAATAAATAATGTTCATAACCATGATAGTTTCAAAATGTATAACCATAAGTACAAAAAAACAATTAGGTACCTGATGAAAACTAAGGGAATTTATCAGATGTAGGTACTTATAAAGAGGCAATGAGACGGAAAAGTAATAGGTACTACCCATTGCTACCCTTATTCATTAGAAGGTTCCAGAATTGACGAAATTCGGCTCCTTTCGTAATGTGATGGAAGAAAGGATGGAATGAAGAAAAACTAGTTGGGAAATTACCGAATTAGATTAAGAAATACCTACTTTGGTAGGAACATAAAATAATAAACCGGTCATGCGTCTCCTATCAAACCACACATAGCCTAGGGTTTAGAAGTCATAGTTTCTCCTCAACGTGATAATATATTAATCTCAAGATATTCGAAATATTTTATGCTGAAAATCACTTTATTATATCAAACCTATATGGTTAATTTTCAATAAAATCAATAATTCAAATCGTCTGACTGTATTGTGCATGCACAATACACCCCACGGCGAGACGTCAGTGCAGGTCTTTACACCCCCACTGTCCGCGAATTGTCTGAATGTAGTGAAGTCAAAAAATTAGAAATGCCAGTTTGATAACAGGAATACGCTATGACCAAACGTATCATAACGCGGGCTCGTTACGATATCTGCGTGGAATCATCGCTGAATCGTATGGGTGGCGTCACACGTTATTGACAAGGAATCTCTTAGGTCATAGCGAATAACCACCCTGCCTAGAATATACAGACATTCAGGTGGACATCGTATAGTAATAGGATCCCTTTGGCACCATTTAGGCATGGAACCCTAAAAACAAATATTTGTTGAATATTTAGCAACCTGTGACAGTTTATTTGAAAAGTTTTATTAAGAGGGCACTATTCTACAAATTAGCTCCCTCTTTAAAGTACGCGATAACCCGCGCGCCATCTCGCTCGCGCTAGCGAGTGTCGTGCACAAAAATGAAGTTTTTTGTTTATTATGGCGAAAATAAAGTGTTTATCAAAAAACTGATTTTAGCATAAGAATAAATAGTTATTACCTACTTGTTGTAGTAAAATTTATCTTAAAAAACCGTAGGGTTCCTGAGATTTCTTTTAAAACGTGTGGGAAACAAGGATTTTTCATTAAATAAAACTATCGAGGTTTTTTTTACATATCGTGTTTTCAACTTTACAAAATAAATGCAAAAATATAAAATTTTCATATTCCAAAATATTTAACTCTCAGAACCCGTACATACCGAGTTATAAATCGACTTTGTTGGGCAAAATCACATATTACGCCTTCTTAATACTTTCACAGCTGGAAACACAGACTGTCTGTATTTTTGATTTGTTAAGTGATTGCATTTCTTTTATATTTTCTGCGATTTTTTTCTTCTAGCGATTTTTTCCTTCAACAGGGTGGTGATAGTGCTTGATGCGGCCCTACTACAGTGTGGCTCAAACACACGTTCTGTGTTTCAATTCCAAAAACCGTATTTACACGTGGATTCGCGGAAAAAAGATCGCAGTGAAAGTAACATAACATGACTTATTATACCATTCCCTTACTTCAGTCTATTTTCTTGCATTACAAAATACTCTGAGTTTGAAACATTTCAAATTCATTAACTCACTAAGATTTGTTACGTGTAATTTAAGAATTTACTTGAAATTCTCAGTAATTTCAAGAACTTAATCCTCTTTAATTATTTTTTGGCAAACAAAAACAGGCATTAGGTATAAGACTCACCCAAGAGTTTTGTATCTTGTTTCAGCTTTCTATCTTGTAAAGATACCAATTTCATTAACTTGAGATAGATTTAATCTCGACCAAAAGCCGAGTGGAGTCTCAAGAGGCCAAATTAATTTTAAGAACAGAACAACAAGAGGCTAACCCGTCATGGAAGTAATGCACCCTTTTTAAGGGAAAATAGTCTTTATAGGATTGGATAAGGGTAGAAAGATAGGATTATGGATGTATGTTATAAGTTTGCTGTAGATATAGATTAGGTATTGGCTGGTGAGCAAGTAACAGATGGCTTAAATGAGTGTTCTTTATTAAGACATTCAAACACTCAAATTATTGTTTGCTAATTATTTTGTTAATCTACGCCTGTTTTGTCGAAAGTTAAATTTCGGGTCTGTTTAATTAGTTGGGTGCAGGAAATTTAAGTAATTTCGCAAGTAATTAGCTGTGTTTATTACGCGGATTTCCTTACTGGTAAAACATGCAGATTAAACTTCTTACCAAATTCATGAACATTTGTAGCAAGGAAAAATTATTATTTCCTTTATATCTTGCAAGTTGTTTCTCCAGTTACAAAATACGTAGAATTTCAAGTTGAAGAAAACATTTCGAGTTTCCTCTGTTATAAAAGAAATGCAAATAAAGGGTTCAGCGATAAAGAGTCCTTCAAACGCTAAGCAACTTTTTAAGACATTTTGTGTAAAGTTCGACGTTTCCCTCGAAGTAGGTGAAGCAACTAGACGAACCGTATAAAGCCGTTTTATACTAAGGAGTTGAAATAAATGGACTTTGTAATAAGCTTGTAGCTATTTCTCCTTGAAATTTAAAGGTCTCGTGAACTTTAGAAAACATTGGGGTAGAAATGTTAATTTTATTTACTCACCGACATAGCTCTCAGAATTAGCAAGTTGAAATAGCAAATGGGCAGGTCATTAAGCTCGCAGAAGTGACAATAACTGTTGCTGAATAAAGGTTCTCGAGTGGCGACCACAAACTGGACGACGAGAGCTTGAGCAAAGTATTTCATTTACATTGAAAAGATTATTAATAAATTAATTAATTTGAGGGGAAAAATTAATTATTTATTTTTAATAATAAGAAAATAAAAAAATTTAATGGGGGTTACAGTTTTTAAAAAGGAAAAAAATAATATTTTTATAGTGAATTATAAATGAAGGTCCTTCACTTGATGTAATAAAGACGTTATAACGTCGCAGGTGGATGGAGACAGCTCAAGACCGTTTGCCGTGGAATTCTATGGTCTATGTCCAGCAATGGACTTCTACAGTCTGATGATGATGATGGCGATACTCTGCCTCGTTACCAGAATATACATTAATCATCATCATCATCATCAGCGTTAGACGTCCACACTTGAGGACGCCTTCCCCATAATATATAATGGTATCAAAATCATTCGAGTTGAAAGTCACCCTTTTTGTTTTGTAAACATTTAGAAGTTCTTTCGTTGCTTAATTTTACATTCTGAGCCTATTATTTCGTTCACAATTGGCAAATCCTCGATTTTGTCAACACGCTACGGCGTGGCTATGTAAGCCCGTTGCATGATGACTTTTGTAATTACAAATAATGAGGAACAAAAACTTTTTGTAACATGCTTGGATATTCAATCATTATTTAATATACCTTCTTCGAGAAAAATCGACTTTGCCAGCCTAGGCCGGCAATGTTAGTATGAAAAGCCATAAATATCGTGTGAAAAAAATTATAGTGAAAAGGCAATTTCACTATGTAAATCTGGAATCAACTGTCATAATGTTTTATAATCATCGATGACTTATCTGCGCATTGCTTCATAAGTACAAGCCTTGGCCGCAATTATGTGTTGATTGGTTCGTGTAATGTATGCAGCCCACATGATCACTTTCGTCCATCAACAGTAGTAATGTTTGTACTAAATCATTATATTCACTCTTAATTGATGGTATATTTTTTACTTTTTGTTTAAATGACTAAACTAAATTTGTTTTTAAATTCTACATTAAATTCTCTTTTGTCTATGACTTGGACCAAAACATTCGTCTAAAGCCACTCAGACCTGTTTAGCGGTACGTACGAGAGGGTTCAAATACCTTCAAGGGTTCCGCATGTACGTAATGTACCGTACCGTCTGGACGTATTTATTAAAAGCTACATTCAGGATGTAGGTGCTGAACGAAAACAACTCGGGTTCAAAATCCGAGGAAATAATCTCTGGGTAGGTGGCAAAAAGGTTTTCTATTCTCAGTCTTATTATTTCGATAAATTCTCTTTCAATGGGTACCTAGGTACCTACCTCCAATGATACCCATTTTTGTATCATAATTATTAGCCTGTATACATCCACTGCTGGACGAGGCCTTGAATGTATGGATTTGCCATCCATCACTTCGCTTTCCAGGCGTATTCGTGGTCGCAGGTTGGTGTTAAGTACTTATGCTGCTGCCAGCATTCCCTGATTACTCAGGCTTTTATTCTATGCACGGGAGGAGTCGGGAAGGTTTATTATGCCATGACACAGGTTAATAAATGAGTATAGGTAAAATTGTAATTACCAGGCACATGTGACTAGATTTTTTATGTCTCAGGGTGGCGGGCGCGTCCTAGGTGGACGTGACTTGTGTGGTAATGCATTGTTATAGGCAGAGGTTACCGCTTAATATCAGGCTATCTTCTAGATAATTACACAAATAAACAATAAAAAAATATGTATAACAAAAATGACGTTATTATGTCGTATACCGTCTGATTTTGGATTTTCGATAAACATTTTAGTCAATATTAGTCAAATCTTGGTTATATTGGGTGGATTTAATTTAAATTACATATAACATAAAACGTCAAAAAGGAAAACATTAATTTGGATTTATTTTGTCTCATTTGAATCGAAGCATTACTTTTGTACAAATAAATGTCGAAACAAATTTAAACAAATATTAAATTCTGATAATTCTAGCTTATAGTATGCATATTTTATAGTCATAGCATCTGGAATTTTTTATGCGCCTTCTTTTATAATTCTATTGTTATGCCCACGGATTTGCTCGGTAACGCGATATTATAAGTATTGGGATAAAAAAATTGCCAATGTATCAATTCACACCAATATGTCCCTTCTCTTTTACTCATTTACATTTACAATATCTCATTTACAAAATTGGTAAAATTATATTCTATAACTATATTATAACTCAATTCAAACATTTATAATTTTTAAAATCTAATTTAATTTAAATAAACCACAAATTATCTAATAGCCCGATTCCGTTTTCGCTATGGCAAACTGTTATTATCATAAGTGGAATATTATTTTAAAACGACCTCGGAAAATCAAAATTAATATAAATGAGAAGATAAAAACTTGTTTGCATTATTAAATAATAAAATAATAGTTTCTAATATAGGTATCGCTGATGCGGCCGACGGCTGTGTTTACTTAACAAACCGACGGGAATTTTTGTTAGAAATAAATGGTTCTGCTCTACACTACTACTTTACACATTTTCTTTATAAGTTTTATACATACTACTATTAGCTAAATAAAACGAATATTTACCCTGAAATGTGAGTCACAATGTAGTAGGTTTTAGTCGATTTAGTATTCAACGAATGAACAAACCAGTTCTAGAAACAATTGAAATTGATGATAAATTATGATAAAGGTATCTACTTAGTAAGTTATACAATTACAGGATATTAGGAGAATGGACTGTTATTTAACTTTAACATTGTAAGCACGTGTATCGTGAATGGAACGTTAATCAAAACTTAAATTCAGTAAAATTAGCGAAACAGAACACGTTCCAAGCAAATGCAGTTCGAGACACGATATCACAAATCGAACGCTCTCTCCATCAAAATCTCATCTAGTCTGAAGACACTCGTTTGAACAAAGATTCAATGCCATTTTCGAATATAGAATCGAGATTTAGTAAATTTGGAAATTCGCATGCAGATCTGAAGCGGGTTTAGCTCAGTGCAACGTAGTACCTTTGGTAAGACTCCCATAATGAAGGTAGTGCACCCTCAAGGAGGCAGGTGGCCCCCTTTCAGGAGGGTCGGATGTTTGTTTGTTACGGAAAACCCTGGGAAGCGAAACTTGAGCTTAATTTGGCGGGTTGATAAGTAGGTATTTTGTGAAACAATGTTTGTCCGTCCTGTTTAGAACGACGCAGGTTTAAGGGATTAATTTTAACCCGAGGTTTGAGGCCGTTAATACCAACTGACTTCATAATTCGTCTAAACATAGATAGGTATATCAAAGGTTGGTAGCTAAAACAAATACATTTTGAGCCCGAAATGAACACAAATTATGCTCGCCTCATTCGTTTTTTAAGGGTTTTTGATATGAGCTTTTAGGTGACTAAACCCTGATTTTAGCCCGTTTTAGTTTGAAGATAATATTGTTGTTATGAGTGTACTTTTAAGGTTCCAAGGTACACCTTACGGCTTACTTACGTTTAAATATTGTCTGATTAAATGTTTTATAATAGGTATAGGTCCTGCGTAACTTGATACCTAAGTCTTATCCAACTATATCTACAAAATTTTATGAAGATCTGATTTGTTGTTTTTGAATTATTGAAAAACAACATTTTATTCATGCCGTCTATTTTATTCGTGTCTGGCTCTAGTTTTCTTTTAATTATTGAATATAACAAGCCAAGTTCTAAATAAAATATTGTAGTGAGGTGTTCTAGATTTTTGAAACAATGAACCAAAAACTTTAACGAAGTACGTGAGAACCTTAACAATAAAAGGTAAATGTTTAAAAGTGGATACTTTACCTGAGGATGTTTTTTACACAACATAACCACATCGATTAAGAAAACCAAAGGTTTTTTCAATGGGCACTTACCAAAATGAAATGTGATCTCGTTCTAAAATAAAACAATAATAAGCTTATAACTATACCTAAATATCGTCCAAACTTTGAACACTGCTTTGGCAAATATTGCAATCAACGAGCAATTGTAACAAGAGTTCATCCGGGGAAGTACTAACACCATCCCTATTTCTTTCACCAATGCAGTATTGCTCGCGTTGCTGCGTTCCGGTTTGAAGAGTTTGGGTACCGGTGAAATAAAAGGCACATTCAACTATTCATCTTTATATCTCAGGATGAAGGGTGCAATGTAATGCCAAGTAAAGACCTAAGAGGTATTGCATTTGTAATGGATTGGGGTTACCGCTTAACATCAGGTGCGCACCCTGCCAGTTACATAATTTATTCAATAAAAAAATGTATTTCTTTTTAAAGCCAACTCGAGTTTAGATCGTCTCTTCACCCATGACTATAAGATACTGTTGATACCTACCTATAACTATAGATTTATCTGTCGTCCTGTTAGGCGCCGACTATAGATAACTTTATCTAAATGAAATATAGTTCCCACAGTGTTGTTGAGAAACGTTATGTTGGAATGAATTAACTTTTCTGTGGACTGATAACAAACATGAAATCTTGCTTTTGTGTGATTTTGTTGTATTTGAATACCATAGTAGTTTATAACTTTTGCATCTTTATGGAAAGTACCAATTGATTTCTCTTTCGCATTCATCATCATCAGCCGATAGAAGTCCACTGCCACCTCCACGTAATGCCATGACAAAGCAGCCTCCATCCACCAAGTTTCTGTGAACTGTTTAATGTCATTGGTCCATTGAGAGAGGAAGCAGCCTATACTACAGGCGTCGTCTGGTTTGTGGTCGCCACTCAAGAACCCTTACTCCCCAACGGTTGTCAGATCTGCGAGGCATATGGCATGTCCATTACTACTTCAACTTACTATTTTTCTTATAAGGTTATTATTACCTTCTGCCAATTCATTTTTGGTAAGAACACAGACTTGTAAATGTTTAAAGAAAAGTATACATTATTCATTAAGAACAATCTTGTAAACAGATGGCTTATCTTCAGGTATTTTAAGTTCATTGTCATAAGGTAGGAAAAAATTATGTAGAAGAACTTTTCTGTACTGTGAGATCTGGAAACTTTAAAAGTAAACATTGATTCAAAAGTAGGCCTAACCTGAACCACTTACATTTATCCAATAAGCAGCATCCATCACAACAAAATCTTGATTTAACATACAATAAATAATCTTGCCCATGTGTTTAACTTCAGCACGCGCTGGGAACATGCTATTAGCACGACTACTGATTGAAGATATCCTATGTATATTTAGAAAACCAGTTGAATAATTCTCTATCAGTAACTATAACCATTCAAATATCAACTCTCTTGCTACTGAAATAGGGATGCACGATGGGAGTTTCAGTGGTAAATTTATGTTGGTAGACTCGAACACTGATGGCTTCAATCAACGCTAAGACGAAGCGAAGAGTTACGCAAAATTTTTCAAAGTGAACGAGCGTTGATAAGAAGCAATCCATTTGCATAACTTTATATTTTTACGAAGCCTCCATCCTTTCAGGCTAAAAGATGAAGCTCTTCAAAAAAGACAAGGCAATTTACTATGTAGACCTAAAAATGTAGGTAGGTATAAATTTTCCTTACGTTAAATGAATTGTCACGATAGATTTTGACTTGGAAATTATATTACTTACATTTACGTAGGTAATGTTCATATTGACTTCCCAAAATCGAAAGATTGCATGATTTTGGTAAGCTGAAAATATAGATGATGAATATTAATTCATGAAAAAATTCACTCGAATATAAATTGCGAGGCCACGAGGTCCCAAAAAAGATATGCGCATGCGTCAACAGTCAAAGATAATAAAGATAATCTCTATTCGCAGTAGGAAAATCGACTATGTTATGTTCAAGGAAAATATATAAGACTGCCATCAACCGTTGCTATCTTTGTTCACGGTATATACCCCGGCCCATTGCGTTCGTACCCTACATTATCGAGCTAAATTATTTCCTGTGCACAAAATATTATCGACCACGCGAAAATGCTGTTTACTAACAAATAGGATGGGTCGTAATACGCAGGCGCGGGAAAAGACGCTCCGGATAAATGCCCAGCCCAGCCACCCTTGGTTATGCAACACTATTTCATCTAGAAACGTCGGGATAAATGTTAGTCTCATTGAAAAATACTTCTTCAATACTCCAACATAGTGCAGGCTTTGCTTAGAAAATAAAGATAATAAAAGCTTATTAGAGCAAATGAAATAATCTTATAGTCTTATAAGACAGTAGGTACTTACTGTTAGTTCCAGTAAGTATAGAGAACAGCTCAAGATTCTAGGAAAAAATTAAAAAGAGATAAATATTATGTCTGCATCTGACTGTGTGTCCTATAAAGTTATCGATCGATGTTTTTGTATTCCATATAAGTTTCGGTGCTACGTGTTCAAAATTCAAATGATTGACTGTGTGGTCTCTTGAAACATTTTTCGGTACAAGGCTTATTTGATTACTTATACCATTCAGTTATCCGATGAGATAAGACTCACATATCTTTTACGAATTCATATTCAAATTTATTCTCTTCGAGTTTTTGTAGGACGGCTTCATTCGTATAGTATTTTAGTTGCAGGTTTAGAAAGGTTTCTAAGTAGTGAAAATTAGAAAGTTGGGGGAGATTGTCGAAGGCAAATACGGGAAGCCATTACGTAGCAGCCTAACGCCATCTATCCAAAATTGTCGGAGGCTTTTCTTTACCGCACCGAATGCTTCGGGACTTAGCTGGCATTATATTATTATTTTACAATTTAGTTTGTTAGGAAAAATAACGTTTTGGGTTTTAGCGTGATCATTGTTTTTGTTAATTTTTTAAATTTATGTAGTGTTTGTGATCAAGACTTAGTGAATAAATCATTTAATAATTGGTAATTTTTTAAGTTATTGATGAAAAACACCTACAGATAGAAACATATACGCAAAATGAATTTATAAATAATTATGTCTGTACAACTACTGTTTTACTGAAATATAAATTCAAGCATTTAAAAAATGGGTTCATTAATAACTTTTATGGCAATAATTAAAATGTTAAAAAGACAGATCGAGTTATTAAGAATGTATAACATCCGTTTTACGAGCATATTAGTTTATTTTTTATTTTTCTCTGTGGTGAAGCGATAATCACGATAAGTACATTTAGTGTGAAGTAGATAACATAGTCATAAAAACTATTTAAAATCTTATTGAGAAAACAATATGACATAGGTACAAAAACAAGAATATCAAACAAAAAACGATAATTAAAAAAATACAGGAATATCTAGGATTTCCAATAATAAAACTAGTTACTTCGTGAAATCGTGAAACCTAGATTTCAAAAATTTCAATAATCAAATTTTCTTGGTAAAGCTTTGGTTTGAGTGATTAAAAAAAAACTCAATCAAAGTGATTTAAACAAAAAAATAGTTCTAGATCATCGCTTTCAGTTTTATTACACACAAGTTACTTCGTAGACCCACGATTTTGGTGGTTTCAACAAACATAAAACAGTTTAGAAAAAGATTACTTCGTAAAGTACGTAGAGTATCGATTTACATCATTATCATCATTGGTTTATACGACCACTACTATAGACATTATGCATTAAATGCCATGAAATAAAATCCTGAGCCACCTCCATCCACCAACTTACCGCAACTGTTGCTTTCAATGGTTTTAACAAACACCTGCTGGTTTTAGTAGTCTTCGGGAGATCAACTTCCTGAATTAATAATAGAAACAAAAAAGAGATATTTTCGTTTAACTGTATTAATATTTTTTTTTGGTATATTAAATTTGATACGAAATTTATCATATTTTCAATACTGTTAGATAAAATAAAAAAATAAAATAAATTTCATACAGAAATAAATTAAAATATTCTTATCAGTCCCGAAGCATTCGATGGAAACTCGTTTCCCCCCGGTAAAGCCTTATCGAAGGACGCACCAGCCTACTTAATACCTGTCTCTTTTTCCTTATGCAATTTAGCACACGCAAGAGAGAGACATACGACGTTATATAAGCCGACTGTGGCCCTTCAACTTCCTGTGGATTAATGAGTTTTTATATACATACCTACGCTCTGGAGTATGTACAGGGTTTCTTAATTAGATGGTTGATATCGGTCCTGTCTATTTATCATAGTATATAAAGGATATTTAGATAGATACGTAAGACAGAAAGCTATTAAGGAAATTTATTGGGTTAGTATTATATGCGGTCTCTTTTTAGTTTGAATATTAATTGCACTTAGGGTCGGCGGTATCGGATTAATAATTATGCGTGGAATATTATTTCCAAAAATATGACAGCTGAAATCAGATTAAAATAAGATAATGAATGTTTTTCAATTCTATCTGATGGATATAATTAAAACATACATAAATTTATGAATTTAGAATTATATGAATTGTAATATTGCGGTTGAGCGAGAAGGCAAATGTTTTAATTAGAGGCCTCCGTTTTTAGAAATTTTGAATTAAGTAATTCTGGTGTTATTTGATAGTTTTAATCAGTGTCAAGCCATGATACGGGCATGTGAAAAGGAATTTGAAGCAAGCATTGATAGATTGAACCAATTGATGAAATGTGCTATCTTGTTTTAGGTACAGGTAGGTACATTAATTAGAGAAAAATACAAAATTTCAAATATGCAAGTGAATCAGTTGAGCTATCAAAAAGCCGACGATAGAATGATAGCTCAACTGCTTAAATTCACACTTAACGGGAGCACTCCTATGGCACTGCCTGCATTGGTACTCTGAATAGTAATATTAATGCGTTGAGCCATTATAAAAGCTAGCTCTCAGAGTTCGCGTTGCGTCGACCATAAAAGAACCTGAATTAATTTTGAAAACGTGAATAGACCTTGTGTTCCACGGTCCCAGAATATCTACCCGAAAGGCTCAAATAATGTAAGCTCTACTTATCAAGACTTGCATATTTGCACCTTTTGAGGTTCTCAGCCGAATTGGCCACTGCACCGCCTATAACTAATGTCCTGGACAGCTGAGATGGTGCAAAGGTATCACATGTAGCATCCCATATCAAAAGCCAACCCATCTCCCACGGAACAAGTGTCATGCCGTCAGACCACTTACCATCGTCACAGCAGACCATTAGGCTCAAAAACAGCAACTTTTAGCTATTAAGGGCCTGGCGAATGATGTCATTAAGATTTATGTTAATTTTCATAGTTTTTTCTGTCTAAACATAAATTTAAACACGTATAGATGTATATATAATTATTTAAATAATATTATCACCATCATCATCAACTTTTTATATATCAATCATCTTGCCGTGGTATGTCCAGCCTGAGAATAGACCCCTCCATCTTCTCCCGTGGGTGTCGTAAAAGCTAACTTATGGATTATACCAGGGGATGGACAGTAGCATCTACCTTAGTATTCAGCACCAATATTGCTATTACCAATATGATGATCATCATCAGCCATTAGATGTCCACTGCTTGACAAGACCTCTTCCATAGACTACAATGGGGGGATTGGCCTAAATCACCACGCTTGGCAGGTGGATCGGTGATAGCAGTATGTGCTGAGTACTAAGGTGGATGCTGCTGTCCATTCCCTGGTGTTATACCTTAGTCGGCTTTAACGATATTTACAAGAGAAGATAAAGGGCTATATTTTTAGGCCAGACAACCACAATACTTATTATATTATCAAGTAATATCTCAATAACCATGCATTATTGTAAATTTCTATATTTTCTAATAAGAATTCAAGTTCTTACAAATAAACCTACAATCGCTCAATTACTTTGGTATTTTTTTGATAAAATCCAATGTTACTTTCTAAATAAATAAGCATATTACCTACCTACTTGCTATTCAAAAGAAGATCTGATTCCCAGTAAGTAGGATAACGATGAAATAAAAATAAATAATATGAACTCACAAATTTTTCAGTTCAATTCTCTAAGTACCTCAACCGGTACATAGGTCACAAACACGTAGAAAGCAGGTTACCGGCGCCTGTCAACTGACGATCATTGTCCGGAAACCACATATCATTATGATACACGTACGCGGAATCGTATCGAAAGCGCTGGAAATTATCAACAAACTGTTTTCACCATGCAGTGGGTCTTACCAGTTCAATTTGTGGTAATTTAGTGTCTCCTTTAAACGAATAATGAGAGATAAGGACAAGTTCAATTCGGCACTCAATTTCCCTATAAAGTAAGCAATTGATTGGTAATATACTCAGGGCCTTATTCATAATCATTTCTTAAACCTATTTTAGTCAAAATAACATTTGATTTGTTCTCCCCGCGGGCTTAGTACGGGTTTTGATATAGTTTTCGAAACTATATGAAGTTTTCTGTCCATCCATACATTTACTGACACCGCCCTTAGTTTTCTTTTCGTTTTTTCTAGGGGCGCTGCAAGTAAATATATGGAAGGAAACGAAACTTCATATAGTTTTGAAAACTATCAAAACCCGTACTAAACCCCATCTAAGCCCCCTGATGTAAAATGTCATACGTCTAACAAGACATAACCTATTTTAAATAAAATAGGTTTTAAAATGATTACGAATAAGGTGGTAAACCTATATTTTCTGTATCCCATTTTTTGCTTTACGTGTTATTGAAATGAAGTTCACTGAATTTTTTAAACGAAATGATATTGATGTTATTGCTGTGTCCGGCCTACAAAAATAGACTCCTTCATCTCTTCCCGGTGTAGTAGACATCTACAGGCTGATAATGATGATGATGATGACATATCACTGTTGGTTTCCTGGTCACCCTGCATTAGACCAGATACCAGTTTGAGATATGGCCCGAAAAGGACCTAGTTACTAATGGTTAAAGAACCAGTGTGTTGAAAGGCTTAGTTGTGCGCGTCATGAGGCTTCTTTTAACATAAAATAACCCATACGTAACTAATACAGCAATTATGTAAATACAGTCATGTCTTACGGCACTGGTCCGCTAATTAGTCGCACAGCGGGCTTTGGAGAGAGCTATGCTTAGAATTTCCCTACATGATAGAATCTGAAATGTGGACAATGGACATCCGTTGAAGAACCGAGATCACCTCTCTGAATTAGCAAGTTTTAGTGGCAATGGGCAGGCCAGAACTGCTAATTGTTGGGGAATAAATGTTCTGAAGTGGCTACCATAAACCAGACGACGTAATGTTTATAACAACTCGGGGAACCAGACTTTTAAAAGGTAAGTAAAGATATTGGTGGCCCAAGGGTGTAGGCGTGGCATTCTATGGAAAGACCTATGTTCAGCAGCAAATGACGATGATTTTGATGATAATACAACAAAGAAAAGGTTATAGATATGCGAAATATATGTCTTTCTTTTCCCCATACTGGGCTTATCCAAGTTTAGGTAAATTTTAGGCTAAAATCTAGACTAGACAATTGTCGTTCACTCAGTCATAGTCTTGTACGGTGAATGACTAGATTTGACTTGTAACCATAGGATTGAGTGAGCATTCAATATGAATAACTTTTAATCAAATCTATATATAGTTACTAAACATGTTTTAAGTAAGTTTATTTTGATATTATACATTAGATGCTTTACATTTACAACATACCTAATTAACATATCTTAATATCTACATCAAGAAACATAATGAGGTTATTTATATCTCGATGTCATGAAGAGAAAAAAAGAAATTGGAAATTCCACCTTTTGACTGTGACCGCTGCATGTCTAAATTATACTGATTGAGCGGTCCTGCGTAGGCGGGGTATTGGGTGGTATTGGGTGGTCAAAACTTGTCTGTACAGTTCACGGCCATTGTAACGGCAAATCGTGAAGAACAGAACAGAGATTTATGTCCAACCCACCAAATTCAAGCTTCATTTTTGAAGAGTTATTTACTGATGCACTCCACATCTCTGGGTTACATATAACATGACTGATTTTAATATATTCCCATCTACGCGTATACATACGTCATCCTGATCCCACACTAGGATTCCCTGTGTCGTGAAATCGCCATTTTTTAGTTCCTGAAGTGCATTCTAATGGCCTCGAACTGTAAACATGTATGCAGATTTTTTGGAGTGATTCTTTGAATTCTGTGGGTACCATCTAATTAAAAGTATTGAAGATAATAAGAATTTAAAAATCAGATGTTTAAATTTGCCACTGAATCTGCTTTTTACTCAGGTTTCAAAGCAACGTTAGCCAAGGCATCATACTCAATTATCGACATAATTTTTCAAAATATGAATTAACTACATATGTTATTTTATAAATAGTTTTAGTAGCGTGTCCGAACTACGAATAGATCTCTCTATCTCCTCCTGTGTATGAAATAAAAATCGTCTAAGGGATAACATCAGGGGATGAGCAGCAGCATCTACTTGAGAACTAAATACCATTGCGAATAACAATTCACATGCTCACGTGGTGATTATGGCAATCAAAATTAGTATTAGCATTAATGTATAGCTGTACTTAATTTGTCACTTTATACCAGCAAATATATACCAATTTATTTAAAAGCTATGTAGATAGCTATTAAGATAGCTAAATAACTTTAATTATCTTCGTACACAGGTCATAAAGGCAAGAACGCGAATATCTTCTAAATAATGCAATCGTAACCATATAGGCATATTTATCTGTAGTAAATAAGCTAACATCATCTTCATCATGAATATTTTAATTAGCGGTTTCCGAAATCTTAAAATTTGTATATAATTATAATATAAATATTGCTCGTCTAACAATATTACATCGAAAGATTATAATTTATAAACAAAGTTTAGTTAAGTTACGTTTTTGGTGCCAAATTAACTGATGGTAAATAACATAACATAACACATACGTAGTCCTCATCCCACACTAGATTTCCCTGTGTCATGGATATCTAAAACTACGACTACCTTGGTAGGTACCATAACACCCAGAAACGGAACAAATATTTGCAGATCACACAAACGTTTGTGCGGCAGCGGGAATCGAACCCGCAACCTACATATTTACAATACAAATACAACCTGTAATTATATATAAATTATATAATCATTATATTTATTTTTTATATTATTGTGCTGCATACTGTGAAAAGAGGCCCTTTGAGGCTCTGCCTACCCCGCTCGAGGCAAGGGGCGTATGTCATTGTATATTAAGTAATATGATTGATATGTTAAAAGATGAAAAGTCTCATGTGCCTGTAATTTCACCGGCATCTGTGTAGGTTTTGCTTGGCGGCAGAAATAGGCACGGTGGTAGTACTTCCCCGGACAAACACTTTCACAAGAAGTTCTACTATCCAAAAAGGTATAAATCCAGGTCTCTATCGATCGGTGTACCTATATTCATTAAAATTGGTTTTGCCGTTTCGGTTTGATTCAGTAACAAACACAAAATTTCACATTAATACACTTCTCATCAAAAAAATCGAAAAACTTCTCAAGTTTATGTGTTTAGTAGATTATTAGAAAAGTGTAGGTATAGCTATAAATGGAAAAAAAATTGTCATATAACAGTAGGTACTACAAGATTACGAGCTGCCAGCAAGTAATAATGATGGCTTTTCTGTAAATAATCGTCTTATTTGGTCGCCAGAAAGAAAACAGAAAGTGTTTCGATTATTTGATGAGAAGTATATTATATATACTATGCATATAATAAACAAGAAGGATGTAAAATATATAAAGATAAATACCAGTATTGACGATGCACATCCAAACTTAACGCCAAAATTATGCAAACATTTGTGCTCAGGGAATCGAATCCGCATCGTTTCCTTCGTTCGTTTCTCTCTCTGATTTACAATATCATAGAGGCAATTTTTTAGGGTAACCTTTTTATAGTTAGTTCAAATTGATACATGATTTTTGAGCATTTAATATTGCCTAAAAAAACAGGATTTAATTTTTTTTCTTTATAAATCTTAATGCAAAGTGATCTCTTGTTCATATGTGGGACTTGAACAAACAGAAACAATTGTTTTTATATTACTGAAATAATATTATATAGCATCTTAAAATCTTAGAGACGAGTGGTTTAGCTAGTGCCTGTGTAAAACAGGCACTTATGACCTGTCACATAGCAAACTCGTATAAGGTCGCGACAAGTTGCTACGCTGTTTTCATGTAGTCTCTTAAATTTATAAAATGCTAGGCAAAATTCTAAAAGCTGATTTATGTTGACAAAGTTGGCACCATGAGCTCAGTTTTAAGACAAGCTGGCAAGCGATTCTGAAAATTCGTGTCCGATTTTTCATGCCAAGAAACTTTTGCTTCCAACACTGGTAGATGTAGAATAGCCATAGTCATATAGTCATAGTAGTTTATTGAAAGCGAAAACGGTAACATGGTCATTAAAAAAAATTATAAATAGGTACATACCGACAGTGAGTAACATACTTTTCACACCACCTGCTCGACAATGTCCAATTACAAATCATGCAACCTCAACGTAAAGTAAAGCATTGTCTCTCTAGGGATATAAAGTTGTATGAAACTCCCTAGGGATTAAAGTGATTTGAATTTGGAACGTCAAATTCGTGTGGAGACTCGTGGAAAACTCTAAGTAAAAAAATGCCCATACGGCATTGTAAAGAGGTTTGTTCGAAAATCGAACTGGCCACCATAAGCAGAACTCAAAAAAAAGAAAAAGGTGCGTTTACAAAGAATGTGAAACAAAAGATTCTTTTGTTTCACATGACATTTTTTATTAACATGAATATTGCAATATTCATGTTGATAAAAAACTACAAACGATAGTGATTCTACTCCAAAGTTTATCAAAACAGACGCTTTAGAGATTATTGATAATCTACTACCGCAAAAATCAAAACAAGCCCTGGCTTTTTATTGTCTCGCAGAAAGTGTGAAAAGTAGAGTATGCTCCTCTGGAATAAAGCCTGTCTTCGTCTTGGGCAGCTTGGACCCCTCGCTTCACTCAGGGCTCTATATAACTCCCTCGCTACACTCGGGAGTTAACTTTAGAGTCCCTCGTTACGCTCAGGGTTCAATATGCCGCCCGCGACATAAGACACTGCTTTATTCCCTGAGTGCATAATCTACTATTAATAGTTACATACGTTAATGACGATGTCAGATTATGTAACCATTAGGGTTTTTTTCTTTTATTTGAGTACCTGATGTTAAGAAGCAGTAACCTCAGCCCATAAAAGATGCAATACTTTTTAGGTCTCTTCCACCTAGGACGCGACTTACGTTACATTGCACCGACCCGGTCCTTGAAATATAAAGATGAAAAGTTTCAGCTTGTAATTTCACTAGCACCCATACCGGAACACAGCAATGTGAACATTACTGCTTGGCGGCAGAAAATAGGTAGATATGGTGGTATTACAAATTGAAAACCTCGGTGGTGCAGTGGGCTTGTAGCTGGCTGAGACGCACGAGGTGTGGGTACGATTCCCACTGCAAGACAAATGTTTGTCCTGCAGTTAGGATGATCTGCAAATATTTGTTCTGGATCTGGGTGTCGTGGTACTCGTAGTTCCTGATACCCACGACACAGGGAAGCCTAGTGCGGTATCAGGACTATTTATGTGACTGTTGGGTACTATGTTATGTTATGTTATATAATATGAATATGGATTATCTATTAATATGTAAGATACCTCCTACTTGCATGTATTTTATGAAATAATGATGGTTTCATTGACTGAAAGTCAGCTTTCTAAAAAGGCTTATGTGTCTTTCACTCCTGTTTCCATGAAGGGTAGGCAATATCTAAGACTTGCATCTTTATACATCTCATTTGCTTCATTCACTTTGATTATATTCTTCAAACATGTACGTCAGTTAAGGGTACTTTAGACGTGATCTTTCTCTAGAACATCTAAATAATAAAACACATGATCAGCAAATAAACTCGATTTTACTAGAAGTTCGTCAAAAACAAGTGTGAAAAATAACATTTTATTCAAAAGTAAACTCATGCTCTCATGGATTTGCGATGTAATGTGCTCATTGCATGCGGGCTGTCGCACCAAATGTCTATTTTTCAACCTTGAAAAGTTCAAACAAGCGACCGACAAACACCAATAAAGAACACCTGCTACCACGACACGTCGCTATAATTTGCTAGTCTCGCTAGTTCTCGCTCACTCTAACATGTGGGACCACTCAGTACGGGCACACATAAAATAGTAAAAGCATATAGAAGTGAATCTCCGAACCTTGGTACAAACATTATAATTGAAACTATTGTGGCTTGGTACCTAAATTACGACTATTATACATAACGTACTTTTCTATTCCTGCTGACGTTTCTTTGACCATTTAAATGTATTTTCTCATGAGCAATAACTGCGACCATGCTTGAAGATGGGAACACAAGTACGTGGTGCAAAGTCGTATTTTTTCTAAATTGGTACAATCAGTTCCTTCAGAGCATGCACTCTGAAAAATTATTCCATAATAGATAACCGTGGTACATCTGCACTAGAAATAATGCCCGATAAATAAAACAGTCAAACAGCGAGGGTAATGATTGTATTTACTAATGTGTATATTTCATCTGAATTTTGGATGGAACTATTTTTTGGTCACGGAGAGTTTGTTAACGAGTTTCTTTTCTATACTCTAGTATTATTTACCCAGGCTATATTCCCCTTGTCTACTGTCAATGAACTCCACTAATCTCACTGTAGGCCAGCCTCAGGCCAGCTTACAAAAACGTTCAATATCACGCGGCAGAAATAACTTCATCAGAAGTAAGACAAACTTAATTAAGAATGGAACGTAATTTTGCGCCATTACAGCTAGTAAATTGCGTGATGCAATCAAATGAGGCTCGCCGTAGGCCATTGACCGAGTTCGTTGTGGCAATAAAATGCAATGACATAACGCCGCACGTTGACGCGACACCGTCGAGTTTCTTCGTCCACGTTTTACATAACTAGCATTTTTTTTTACTATTCAGACTGGGCCAGTGTGAGTTGGAGTCGCATTCAGAGGGTTTCGTACAAGTAGGCTACCTTAGTGGTGAATAGACCAATCCAACTTATTCATTGTCAGTGAAATTAAGCAACATAATATTATTTTATACGTATTTTCTCAATGTGAATATTATACGTTTTCCGTGAGAATTTAAGGACGTACGATTTTTGTTTTAGGTTTTGCTGTAAACTCCTCGACCTTGACGACCTCTTTGGCGCGGTGGCTGAGATGAGAGAGGTTGCGGGTTCGATTCCCGCTGCGGGACAAATGATTGTATTCTCTGCAAATATTTGTTCCGGTTCTGGGTGTTTTGGTACCATGGTACTCGTAGTTCCTGATACCCACGACACAGTGAATCCTAGTGTAGGATATGGACTATGTATATAGGACTATGTATGTGACTGTTGGGTGTTATGTTATGTATGTATGTTAAACTATGAGTAAAGCCCTACATTATAATATATATAAATAGGCTCATTAGTTTCTGAGTTAAGGAGGCATGATTAAATTTTGAATGTTATATTAAAAAAAATGCATTTTAATATAATAACTCATAACGAGCCCTTTCATTTAATACGTCACATGATGCACGTAACAAAAGTTCTTATTAATTTTCTAATTTGCTCCCAAAATTAAACCCTTAAATCTATACGCCATGAATGTTATGTGTCTCTTCTGTAACCAAATGTACCAAATGTAAATTAATATTCAGCTAAAAGATTCGGAAAAAATAGGCTGTGAGAGTCAAGTCAGACAGACGAGACACGAGAGTAATCATATAAGTTTTCCGTTATTTCATCAGATATATGGAACCCTAAAAATGAACATGTACTTAAACTTAGAAACTTATTCAAAAATTATTCATTCGCATGTTCGGTACCTTAATTATAGAATTAAATATGATAATATTTTCCAAAAAACTATGAGTCAATGCTTCAAATCTCATTCCTATGCTAGTAATAATAGTGCCTATTTTGATGACGCACCCGATAGTAAAGTTTAAGCCCGCAGTCCTTGAATTATAAATTAGTACAATGCCTTTGAAATAATTACCTAGGAACACATTCAATAGTCGGAGGAAGTCTCTGATGAAGATAAATTATCCATTCTATTTTTAGACATTTCTACGTGCTTTGTATGAGCTAAGTACTCGTACTCTGGTAATATGGCTTTTTTTCATAATTATATTTAGGCCAGCTCAAAATAAAAATACAAATACAAGTACTTATAAGAAATATTTTGATTTCGTTAGACCGCGATTTAGAACCTAGTTATTCAATATTTTCCTAAATAAAAAACACTTAAATAAGATCACGACATGTTCTCTTTCGTCGTAAAAATCGTCATGAATGAGCGTAAAGTAGTAACCTACTTAATAATATGATTCAAATAAAACTAATTTGTGAAACACATCTGTTTAAATGACTCCTAAACTAAGTAGGTATTAATATATTTAAAATTGTTGCGTGACTGACTGATTGTCTGACTGATTATCTACTCACAGCCTAAATCGTAAGTACTAGTGACTTGAAAGGAGGGTACATTCTTTTTGCGGTCTAGAGTTACACTATGAAAGGAATTTCTGAAATTCATCCCCTGTTGAAGTTTGTATGGTAAAAACTCCACGAGGACAAAGACGCGGGCGTTCTATTAGTTGTTTTTAAAACGCTTACTAAACAACTTAATCTAAATTTAGACCAAGGTCTTGTCAAAAAATGTCAAGGACTTTTTCTAAAAAATGGATGTTACTATAGTTGTGTATAATCGAGATCTTTTGTTACAGTTTCATGCAAAATAAGGTTATCAACGCTTTTACCTGGAATAAAAGTCACTTATATTATATTAGTTGAAAGCAAAGCATTTTCAGTTTCAAATAGCTGTCTTATAACATACACAAGACGTTATTATTTTATAAAAAGAAAGGGAATTTTTATCCTATTTATAAAATCTGGCCAATAAGAACTTTTAAACATTATTATACTATAAAAGTAAGCCAAGTTTGTCTACGGTTTTTTTCAGAAGCTCCGTAACATCGTTGTTCATTGGTGGTTCACTAGATGTCGCTACCAGTTCCAAAGTTGAAACAAAGTTTTTGCAAGTGTGAGTAAAACTCTCGTGGCATGTCGCTGCGCACACAAGAAAATAGAATCTTATAGTATACAAAACGCACACACCGAACGCTAGTACAAAAGCGTAGTGATGCTGTGTGGCTACACGTGACGCCTACACAAAGTTTAGGTAGCTTACGAACACATACAAAGCTAGAGTAGTAAATACGTATTTGTTACAGTACCTGTGTGGGTACAAGCGTATACGTTTTATAAACGATCATAACGCACACATAGATAATAGGCACGGTAAACTTTGTAAAACTTATGTGCGTTGGATAGATGGCGCGAGCATGCGCGATTCTACTAGGTAAATAAGTGATTGTGATTTCATTATTGGCATTACAACCTACATAACACCAATTACAATGCGATCACTTATAAGAAGCTTGTCACTATTTATTGAATAAAACGTATAAAGCCGTCGCGATACAGTATATACGTAATCAATACAACCGAATGATTATACTTATTACCTATACCTACATCTATGAGAGTAAAATCATAGACCGGTTGATAATTTTCAGCATGTTTGGTTTTAATGATTTCACGCCTATGATCATCTCAAAAACCGAGCAATAGACAGGTCATTTTGTCTAAAATCGGCTAAAAAAAATTTAACAACAAAAAAGCATAAAATTAGCAATCAGCTTTATGATTTATGAAAAAGATTATTATTTAGTCAGAGATTTCGGATCAAGATAAAAATTATCTTAATTAGACAACATAAGTCAAGTTAGAAATAAGGAAGTAGGTAGAACAAGAGTAGGTAGGTACCCTATCTGAATAGATTTGATAACATCCATTACCTACCTACAATTAATTTTCTCATGATGCATGTTGATGTAATACAACATCAATTTACATTTGTATTATTTTAACCTCGAAATTTAATTTAGGTAACTATTTAATTAATATCTCGTTACAAAAGTTTTTATTTTCAACCTAATCTGACTTCTCCTTATGTTAATACACTAAACTTACTTTTTGTTGTTCTATAACCAAAAAAACAACTTTTGAACGATTTTTGCATTTTGCGAAGCAATCTAAAAATAAAACAGGCGACATGCGACAGTGACGACGGTAATGCTAGCAAAAACATCACCATGAATGAGCTTTCTAAAATCAAACAAAAAACAGCATCGCCACAGCGGCCATTTTGTGAAATCATATTGATTGGTAGGAAAAAATCTATTGTGACCGACCAACCGTTCCCCATTGGCCCAGTTTTTTGATGAGGGTGGCACAATAGGGTTAGCTTTCCCCTTTTTTTGGGGCCCTTTTAAATATGAATTCCTCGCTTCAATTTGTGCGGACGTGTCAGATGCTGAGTTCGAAAATTCTTTTAATTGAAAATATGCAAATACGGACCTTTTAACTGGACTGTTGATAAGTATTTTCTGTTCCCATGTGCGATGACATTATTACAATTTTGTTATGAAAAAATTTTGTTTGAGTACTCTTACATTAATTTATTTTCATTTTACTAAAATGTTATGTTACAGTGTCACTATCATCGTAAAATAATTTGATATTAATTTATTTTCATTTTACTTATATTTAATGCCAAAATGACATCATCGTTATAAAATTCTTAATAACGTCTTTTTTATGCATTTTTATTCGAACTTAAAATAAGTCATCAATTTACTCCCATAATGTGCTCTAGATTTTTATTTATTTTACTCTTAAATATGGCACATGTAGCAAATAGGTATTTAATAAGAATGTTAACTTACCTGCAGTTCCTTTATTAATAAATAATATCACATATCATTTTACTTCTTATGGTAAATAAAAGAGAGTACCCTTATTAACCGACTTCAAAAAAAGGAGGTGGTTCTCAATTTGACCCGTATGTTTTTTTAAAGGAGTACAAATCACTGTTTAGCGAATCAAGAGCGGATATATTTTCATTAATATAAATAAATAAATAAATAAATAATGCTGGACATTTCACACAACATTATCTAGCCCCAAGCTAAGCAGAGCTTGTGTTATGGCAACTAGATAACTGATATACTTAATATAATACATTACATAGATAGATATTTTTACTATACATAGAAAATACCCAGAACAGCTGGAACCCGGATCTGTAGATCGCACAAATATTTGTTCCGAGGCGGGGATCGAACCCGCAACCTCCTGCGTCGCAGGCAAATCTTCGCCCGCCGCGCCACAGAGGTCGTCAATATGGTTAGTTTTTTTTGTAAATATCTGAGTAATAACTTAAGTATCAAGAATCTATTGCCTATTGGCCATCTAACAAATCGTTGTTATGCACATGTGGTTATGTGTATACACTAATACTTAGTAGATTTTTGAAGAATAAAGATATTGTCAGTTTGACATTTGACATTAACATTTAATTCCACTTACATGCTTTATCATCCTCTGACAAGCAAATGAAGACAATAAATATTTAAATACATGTTATTAACAAACGTGACTTAGCCTCGGAATAGTTTAACATCGGTTTAGATATATTTTTCCTTTTAAACCGTTGGTTTAGGATCTTTGTTTGACCCTTTATCTAACTTATTGGTAAGTGATGATGCGTTCGACCATAGAGCAAGAAGGTCTAGAAGTCACCTGTTAACATTTGCCTGCAAGATACCCTTTTACGTATAGACGGTGTTGGCGATAAATTCAAAGTTTAGGGTTTTCCACATTATACGTTTTCCAATTTCTTTTTAATACGTAATCTTATGTCTTTATGCCAGACAAAGCGAAAAATAGTATACCTATTATAGTTAAAACACGTTTATAAATAAGAAAGGAACGGTCTATTTGCTTTGTAAGTACTACGACAAACGCATGTTTTAATTTCATCGTGGAGTGAATGTAGAGTAGTACCAGAGATCTTAATTACGTCTCCAGACGCCGTTCTAAAGAATGCTCTACAATACAAGTTATATATTAATGCTTAGACCAGTCCCATCTAGATGATAATGAGTTATAAATGGTCCCTTGTAGCGTTTATAAAAGTCTAACATTGTTGTTAATTTGTATAAAAATTCTCAAGAATAATATTGTCTAAGCTAAAATAAGAATAAAAATAACAAAAATGTACCATTGACTAATTGAAACAGGTGACTATATAAAAAGGTGACTGGACGAATGCCTTTAATAATGGAATTATATGTTTCAAATTTTGTTGAATTTTGATTACGTACAAAACAAAACAAAATATATCTATATATATATACAACACATTAAATGTTAGTCAAATTAACATAAAATGGTCTCTCTTTATAATAAAACTAGTTGCGCCCCGCGGTTTCACCCGCGTGAATAATGATGAAAATTGATGATGATGATGATGAAAAGTAGCCTATGTGTTAATCCAGGGCGTAAAGTATCTCCATTCCAAATTTCACTCAAATCCATTCAGTAGTTTTTACGTGAAAGAGTAACAAACATCCATACTCACAAACTTTCGCGTTTATAATATTAAGTAGGATTAAAACTAGTTTCTATTTTACCAATTAAGATGGTAACTAAAGCCTACTCACTTTTTTAATCATAGTTTTACATTGAATCCGCGTAGATGGAATACAAAAACTCAAAATGGTGACTCAGCACTTACCTTGGTGTTATATAACTTACCTTACACGTGTCTACAAAATCATAGTAGGAGAACTCCCCGTTAAAAGCAAGTGAGCGTTTCCCTTATCCTGAAAAATAAGGTCCTGTACTCACTGAAGTATTTGGTAACTAGGTACAGATAGTTTTTTTAGCTTGATGAAGGGGGACCTACACCCCTCCATATCCTACCGTAGATGTAGTAAGATCCTTACTAAGGGATTACGCCAGGGGATGGGCAGCAGCATCAACTTGAGTACTCAACACCGATACTGCGATTACCATTCGCATGCCAAGCTTGGTGATTATGCCAAACACCCCCAGTTTTTAACCGACTTCCCAAAAAGGAGGAGGTTCTCAATTCAGTTGTTTTTTTTTTTTTTTTTTAATGTTTGTTACCGCATATCTCCGGCATTTATGAACAGATTTGGAAAATTCTTTTTTTATTTGAATATATATTATATATTTATTGATATACTTCCAGATTGGTCCCATTTTTTTTCAGAATCCAGTTCTGATGATCCATGAGGAATTGAGGGAACTCCTCAAATATTGGACCTTTAATATGGCGATTTTGATATTTTCAGCAAGACACCAAGCATTTGCATTCAGAAAGTATCATAATCCTTTCACCACTATGGTTCTTTTATAATTTTTTTTTCATCCAAAATTATTTAGTCGAATACAATGGCGGAAGTCGGTTTTTTAAATGAAAAGTTATTTGTTAAAATTAATGATTCTATAGTTCTAGTATGGTGTCTACATTGAGTACTTACTTGTTGCCAGTGATGACTCACGGCACTGTGAGGTGATCACTACATATTATTGCTTTCATTCCCAAGCTTAAAAATCACG
The DNA here is from genome assembly GCA_951392215.1 of Epirrita christyi. Taxonomy (NCBI): domain Eukaryota; kingdom Metazoa; phylum Arthropoda; class Insecta; order Lepidoptera; family Geometridae; genus Epirrita; species Epirrita christyi. The sequence continues at coordinate 9,844,576 of OX595842.1, read as the reverse complement.
CAATGAGCTATGTAGCGAGCTATGCTTGGAGTTTCACCACGTGATAGACACAAAATAAAGGACTCAAACGAAAATAAGAGATTACTGCCATCATAGACTTCAGAATTAGCAAGTTTAAGTGGCAATGGAAAGGCCAAATAGCTAGGAGAACTGGCAACCGTTTGGGTATAAAGTTTACTTAGTGCCAACCACAAACCAGACAACGCAGTTTAGGTAGCCCCCCCACTATGCTTGATGGACCAATGACATTTTTAAGGTCACAGAAGTTCGATGGAGGTTCATGACCATTTGTTATGGTCAGTGTCTATAGTCCGATTAGTTAATCGAACCAATCGGAAAAAAAGTTCATGTAGTCCGATCGGTAGGACAAAGGCAGTAGGACCACGTGGCCAGAGGGGGTATTACATGGCTGAAGCCAACCATCATTCGACTTCTATAGGTTGATTATGATAATGATGCTTATGATGTGCACAAAAGTATGTGAATATATCAAACTCTACAATCTATTTAAGTTAATATGAATACCCTCAAAAATCTTTATTCATTTTCTTCCGACGCACACAATGCCCATTGTGAACAAATCCCACGAGAGCATGTTTAAGGTCTCTATACTCTACGGCTGCATTACCGTCGGCATATCTCGAGACGAGACTATCGGACTACGGAGTGCACTTACCGAACAGTGTCTTGGCGTATCGGGATGACATGCGGCATATTTATCGCAGCTATTTAGAATATACACTATTGTACACCTAGCCTAAGGTATAAACGAGTAGTGGTTAGGGTGTAGTAGAGCTATTGATACAGTTTGTTTGACAACAAATGCCTTGAAAAAGTATAACATTATCTTTAGGTATTTCAAAAGCTTTTGTAAAACTTTATCCTCATAATTATGGTCAAATTTAGCAAATAAATAAATGTTGGACATTTCACACAACATAACCTAGCCCTAAGCTAAGCAGAGCTTGTGTTATGGGTACTAGATAACTGATATAATTAATACAACACATTACATAGATAGATATTTTTTATTATACATTGAAAAATACCCAGAACACCCTGAACAAATATCTGTAGATCGTACAAATATTTGTAAAGAGGCGGGAATCGAACCCGCAATCTCGCAATTCGCCTGCATCGCAGGCGAACCTTCGCCCACCACGCCACAGAGGTCGTCCTAAATAAATCAAATCTCTCTAAAAAAATAAGATATATAAAAATAAATGCGAAAGTTTGTGGGTATGTTTGTGACTCCTTCAGAAAAACCGGTGGAGCGATTTAGTTGCAATTTGAAATGGAAATAGCTTATACCCTATTTAAGCTACATTTTATTTTTATTTTTTTATTTTATTTATTTCACAAAATCCACAGCTCTTAAATTGTACATGCTAAATCTAACAAATTTTACCTAAAGCCAAAATTTATACAGATATTCTCACCAGATCGAGAGTTATGCAGGTGGAACCGGTGGAACCGTGGAGCGTAGCTAGTTTTAATAAAGTTCCACCAAAAGCATTAAAGTTTTGTAAACATAGAATCAGTTATAGGTATTTAATTAAAATTAAATGATTATCTATGGTAATAAATTCATCATATAATCAGAAGCTTCTAGATAAAAGACGTTGTATTTAATTATTTGCACATGGCTGAAATATGTCGAGTTTATGAAAGTGTGAACAATAGACACCACACGTTGCGGAAAATATCTGCGAGACGTTTTAATCCTTTGCGGTTTAGATAATACGCCTTTACGCTGATGTGAGAAAATATAGAGTTGGTATAAGTAGGACTCTACATACATACATATTTGATTTCAGGGAGCTATCTTGCAAAGTTAAACAGATAATTTGGTTCTTCCAAGTGACCCCTTTTCATTGCACTGCAAACTAGTTTTTAAGTACTATAAGATGAAGCCAATCCACTTTAATGTTCTTAATCGTACCAAGAAGATACCCAATACCACAATCACTTTTGTCTATAGTAATATTTAAGCGTTCTTACCTATCCTAATGCGTTCTTTATTATTCAAGGATAAAAATGCATCATTTAGGTATGTCAGTCAGTATTTCAAACAAGTTAGTTAAATAATATACCACAATTTGTGCAAAAGCCCAAGCAAAAACCAACCTATAACTTTTTTCCGAATCTTTTTATTCTTACCTCCATGTTCGTTTGCAGGGCTTTTAAAGGGCGAACGGTAATCAAACCGGGAAGAAGGAGTACCGCAATCCGGGCCCGTCTTAAGCCAAAAAACCCTTTAAGCTTGCTTCAGCTGTGTAGGGTTAAGAGATGGATTTTTCGTAAACACAAGTGAATTATTTTGCAGGTGCCTTCAAAGCGACTTATTTTGATATATAAAAACTTTTTTTTTAATTACAACAAAACCTGAACATGTTAAGAATGGCCAACAGTGATAATCATTGTTCTGACTCCACATTAGGATAGGCAGATCATGTAAACATATGTTCCACATCGGGAATCGAATCCGCAAACTTGCATCTCAGCCGGCTAATAATTGCCCAACGCATCACGGAGGACGTCAAAAAAAAAGCTCAAAATATGTATTATTACAACTATACTTCAGTAAAAAAGCTATTATTTGATGAACTTAGTGGTGCTTACTTTATGTTAACAAAAGAATACAATTTTAAAACATTGTTCATTATTTCCTGGAGAGGACACGAGCTCAAAAAGTTCCGTAGCAAAATAACAGTGCTGTTTACGGAACAAACCATGTGAGGCTGAAGTACCAACATAGGGACGATGCTCAGGCTTATGAACCTTCCACACTTACTGACAGTCGTGTAACTTTGTATGGTTTGAACTTTGCGCCAACCATCTTATGTAAAATTTGAAGGTTCGCACCTATCGATACCGATTTGGGTGTCCGCACGTGTGGAAGCTTCTTAAGGGTGGATAATTTCCCTTCCCCGTTGTTTTGCCCAGCTTACTCCGGGCCTTCAGGCGTAATGTAGGCTTTTGTTTAAGAAATTGGGAAAAGGTTGTACCTACCAACATACTATTTCTCGTATCCTTTACCTGATGGGTTATCTACATCTCTCCGTTGGTGTGCGTTTGAAGAAACACTGAGTAGTTGAATGTAATCTATGAGTTATAGCCGCTATATCAAGATTTAAAATATACCCTTGCACCTTTCAAGTAATTTGAGTTGTTATGATAATTATTCTAACTGTAGAGCAATGTATAGTCATCATGAGCCATGTTTCGTCAAGATCACTATGAGATAAGGTAGTCCATTTCAAATGTAAATTCCAGGTTCATCGTCCGAATATTTGAAGCATTTGTAACTAATTAAAAGAGATTGCCCTCGATTGCTGCTGATACGTGTTTTGGAGAAAACGTCGTCCCAATGTGGCTGTAGTTAGGCAAACTTCAAGTGGACATAAATAAGGGTTCCGCGGTCCCATCTCTACGGGCGGTGCGCACAAATTTACTACACAGAACAAGTTATACTCAACCATGAATCGTTAAAATTAGAGCTGAATTTCCTTTGCAATGTTTGAGAATAAAATCTAAAGACGAAAATGAAGGATAATCGACTCTAAGAGGAATGAGTAAGGATGATTTTAGAATAGTAACGATTCTTCATCGGAGTTACGGAGACGGAATTTCTTCGCGAAACTGTAGTGTCGCAGCATCAGCTTTTGGAACTTGGATTAAATAAATTCTTTTGAGAGCAATTTGTTTAAAATTGCGAATCAAATTCGTCCGTAATGGTTGTCTTTTCCGATAAGTTAATATTAAATTCGTTAGGGACGAAACATTTTCATACTAATCGCGAATTTGTTGTGAATTCCCGTACCACGGTTCATCATCATCATCATCAGCCTATAGAAGTCTACTGCTGGACCTCCTCCTCCTTAGAATGCTTTGACGAACGGTATTGAGCCGCCTTCATCCACCGACATCCTGCGATCTTTATAATATCTTTTAATAAGTCCATTGAGAGGAAGGCTGTCCTATACTGCGTCATCTGGGTTGTGGTCGCCACTCGAGAACCTTTATTCCCTAATGGTTGTCAGCAAGGCATGGTTACAACGGTTTTTTTGACACAAACTCCCAATATATTTCAGTTGTAATGTTTATACTGACAAATTCTAATTATTGTGGTGTCAACAACATTCACCTCGTATTTGTCAGCCTATCTCATTCCGTGAACATTTCCTTTTATGTTTTTATCCACCCATCGACTTTCAATTTCTGAGTCACATGCGATGGTCCCTGGCGTGCGATATGCGAAGATAACAGACCGAAATAGAACCCACTTGGGAGGCTTACTCACCTTAATAGAGCTTAGGAGATTTCACCTTGTCTATGTCTATTCCATATCATACATAAACACTTGGATCACGTAAAATGTAACTATAGAGGACGCTACGGTACGCTCAGATGGGTTTCCTTTCCTCTATTTGCTGGCCCAAGAGACTTATTATACTGTGTACACGAGATACGAGGAATATTTTTCCCAAATATAATCAGGGACGCAAGTCCAAACATTGTTCTTGTTTTTATTCAATGTTATATGAAAGATATTTGGGACGCTTGGGACGTCAGAATGCAAATGTTTGGCTTCTATTATATCGGCTGGGGTCAATACTTTCAAAGAGAACGAAATAGGTTTTGGCTTTCAATAATATTTACATAAGCTTGCTATTTGAAATATCGTGCCTTTTTTATTTTATTGTTTTGCCTTTCAAATAACCTTCTGGATATTGATGCACTTCTTGATAAGAAAAGTTTTTTCAGAGCAAAACATAATAGGTTTTGTTTTTAAGATAGGCCAAATTTAGTTTTCAGATTGATAAGCAAAAATAAAAATAATTACAACATTGCCACACATCACGAATCGGAAATTTTCTTATCCATTAGCAGGTTGGCGTCGAATGTCACAACGAATGGTTTTAAGCCGCTTCTCTCCACCCACTTCCTGCGATTTTTAAAACACAAATAATGTGTCATCAATGAAAACCGATACAACAGTAAATTTAATTTTGTTCATATATTATTTATGTAGAGCTTTTTAAAAATACTATGTAGATTTATATATTTCTCTGTCCAGATTATAATTTATTTCGTTCGTTGAAACACCATATTCCTGTGTAAACAAGGTAAACAGACGAGTCGCCGGGGCCTCAATAATATAAAACATGTGATACATCCCGCCTATATTTGTGCTCTCCCTAAATCCACCTCGTGTCGTGTCTCTCTCGCAAATATTTTGCATTTTAGATGAACTAGTTTAGGTACATTTTGTTAGGTTGGTTCATATTTTTCGTAGATTTTATACTTTGAGCCACACTGAATCCTAAGATTACTAAGTTTAATATAAATCTAAGGTTATCACGCATTGAATGGGCAGATTTAAGAAAAATTATAAAAAAACTAGTTGCGCCCCGCAGTTTCACCCGCGTGAAAAATAATGAAAATTGATGATGATGATGATGATGAAAAGTAGCTTATGTGTTAATCCAGGGCGTAAAGTATCTCCATTCCAAATTACACTCAAATCCATTCAGTAGTTTTTACGTGAAAGAGTAACAAACATCCATCCATACTCACAAACTTTCGCGTTTATAATATTAGTAGGATAGGATTTAGGGTAGGTACGCATCGCATCTACAATGCCCTCGGTGTTGCCAGTGTCTATAGCGTCAGTTATCACTTTGCATCAGGTATAGGCCATAAGCTAGTATATCTATCTATTTCATAACAATCATCAACCTGGTGGTCGTCCAATGTTGGACGAGGTCTCCAACTTGGAAGTCCAATTTTATTTATTACATTAAATTACAATACATTATTCTAACGAGTCTCGGCAAATTTTACATACAATTTTATTAATTATTAAAACTTTATTTAGATATTTCAGACGAAATTAAAATAGACAGAAGACAGCTTTATGTAATGTGTATTGTATAACATTCATAGAAAAAAGTAATTGTTCTATTGTTCTCAAACAATAGGATAGTTTATTTCGGACAAAAAGCATCCATCTTGGAAGCACATTAGTTATGAAGAATAAAAATTCATAGTTCGCTAAGGGAAGGAAAACTAAAGATCACGTACTCGTCCAATGGTCTCCGTTGAATGACTCCCGGTAATGAATAATCCCCTTGATGAATAAATAAAAGAGATGTGGTATTATTTCCATAATATTTTACCTACAGAAGAACAATTATTCACAATAGAGTTGATCTGTGATCATCTCAAAGACAAAGCAAACTTGTTTAACCAATAGCATTTTAATAATCGATGTGAATAGTCAATTTTATAATTTGACAAAACAGTTGTTATTGTGTTTTTAAGACATGTTGCTTATTTTGCAGTAAAATGTAATCTTACGTGATCAAGGGCATGAATTATGTGATTATGTTACTGTCAAAGCAAAACTATTTACTGAACAGAATTTTAAGATCGATATCTATTGTTAATGTTATAATTTGTCAAAACAGTATTGTTGTGTTTTTAAGATATGTTGTTTATTTCACAGTAAAACGCACTCTTTCGTGTATATATGGGATTATGTGATTCTGTTGTTATCAGTTTAAAACACAGAATATTATTGTAAATTAAAATAACCAATTTTTAAGGCTTGAAGTAACGTTTGAATGTATCTCCTTAGCATAGCAATGTGAATTTTTATTACAAACCACAACACTACATTATTAGTATCGATAACATTGATATCTATTTATTAGTCAAATGATGTTATATAATCAATATCATACAGACACGACAGTTCCGAAGGTGCTATAAACCTAACAAGCAAGTCTATAAAGAGTTGTTTTTCTTTGTCAGTGACTGCCATAGGAATCAAACGATCGGGAATAAAGGGAAATATAGGACAGGGGACAAAACTTATGCATGTTACTATAGGATATCTAATCATTTAGTATCTTTGAATATTTCATCATTATTAAACGTGTTTTTATAATATTTTTTAATTTTAGGATTGATTGATAATAAGATTATATTAATTTTATAACTGTAAAATTATTTTTATTATTAAAAAGATAAGTATTTTCCGGCACCAATAATAAATTGATGATTATATAAATAAATTTGTATTAGTAGGAATAACATTCATAATTTTATTCCTTTGAATAAAATATTTCGTATCAAGGTAATTCATAATATTGTCTCAGGTATCGAAGTACAATCAAAGCCAAAATATCTCGTTATGAATTAATATCGAGACCCTTCTAAATTCTAATCCTTAGTATTTGTATATATTTTCGTTGTTTCGTAAAACGTCCAGAGTGTTGTTCATACAACTTTTATTCAACCAATATTTTTATTACGACTGCCAAAAGATACCCAGAAATATTCATAATGATGCCACTCACTCGCCCAAATTATAATGAATATCTACAAAAATCATGACGCTGGCGAATAAGTCACAAAAATTACCATAAAATATATACTTACGCATATGAAAATAATGGCAAACTAAGCAATACTGTCTTATTTTTCCCGGATATTCCTCAATCATCCCATACAAAAACGTCAACCAAATATTCAAAATATTTTTCGTAAATTCTTTCCGCTGCGAATAAATTTTTTAAATTCTCCTTTCAGAGAAAATCCAACATCCAGCGGTGCAGAACATTTTTGTCTCAGCGAGTCTCAAGTGCACCTCAGCGGTCGTGAACTTTCCCAGTACGAATATTCAGAAAACCAAATAGCTTTTCTTTGAGCAGAGCCTTAGAAAATACTTTGGACAGGTAAATTTTATCTAAGGAAACAGTTTTTTCTTCTGTATTTGCGTAGTTTCCGTTTTATTTTTTCCACCTTAAGTAAACATTTAGTGATACAGACCATACAAATATGTATGCAAATTCATAATAAATTCATAGTTTGAACTTTGCGTCCTTACTATGTTGGCAAATCGTATCATTAACATCATAGTACCCTAACTAACATTCCCACCTAATATACAGTCTTTAAATACTGCGTACACTGCGTAATGGGCACGGGGCTACAAATTTATCTGTCATTGACACTGGCGTGCCGGTTTTTAGGTGAGACCGCCATTGTTACCTGTCGTCTCCCTCCCCCCGTCATTGACATGCAAATGAAACGGGCCACGGCGGACCCAATGTTATTTATCTCTGATTGGCTCCGTTTATTCCGCATTGACAGACAGGTTCCAATTCCGTTCGGATCCGGCACGGCGTGTTTACATAATTAGATATGTAAATACGAGTGTGCACTTGACTTTATGTCGCAGAATTAGTCTTAAAATTGTAAGGGAATGTATTATTATTCTTATTATTGCTGAGCATGGGCTGCAAAGCCGTGGTGTGTCTGACCTTAGCCTGGACCCCTCCTTCTCCTCTCGTGGATGTAGTAAAAGTAACTACTACTAGCTACTAACGGATTACACCTGAGGATGGGCAGTATCCGCCTGAGTAGGTACTCAACACCAAACTGCGATCACCAATCCGCCTGCTAAGCGTGGTGATTATGGCAAATCCATATTTATTCAATGGGGGAGGTCTCATCCACCAACGGACGTAAACACTCAGATTTTTTCCATACTAAGGGTAATGTATTCTATTTTCAGCTCTGAAAACTTAAATTAGTATTATGGTTTTTTTATGATATTTTTAACAAAAAAAAATACTAATATCTCTTTGCTTCTGTGTGTTTTATTGTCAAAATGAAGACTAGAAGAAATTACTTTCATTGCAAAAATATTTACAGTATAAGTACTTAAATACGGAAAACTTTATTGTATAGATTGTGTACTTCACAGTCAAGTTAAATCTAGGTATATGTATACGGTATGTATGTATGTCAGTGGATGGAGGTGACTCAAGACCATTCATCGAAGCATTCTAGTGGAGAGGGCTATGTCCAACAGTGGACTTCTACAGGCTGATGATGATGTATACTTAATTAACTAAGTAGTTGCCAATTTTGTACATGAAAGTAATTAGATTAAACAGAAAACACAATGTATTGATGTATTTTGGTGATGTACTATCAGAGAAGTACAGTAATTGGATTATTAGGACCACTTACTAATTAAATTTCTAATGTAAAAGCTTAGTAGCTTAGTAGTATTGTAACAAAATGACTAGCCCATAATTTCATCATAATAAATTTATTATCCTTTGATAGCTAAAATAGCTTTTGTCTTGTTTCGGCGTATGTCATTTTACATCAGAGAGAACAAAACAAAAAAGTTTTAAATAAGTTTAATAATGATTATGAAAAACATGGTTGTTTTTAACCTACCGATAGAGATATACGAGAGAATGTATAACGCATATCTAATAATAACAATATTGGTTACCTACCTATGCTTTGATATCCCAAATGTTTTGAGCAGTTTGACAAGTAGTTATTACTATTCAATCCGAATAACATAGAGTTGTAGAAAGTTCCCTTATGTATGAACTTGGACTGCTGCTCGAAATCGATGGAGACCAGCTCGCTGGCTCTACCAAAACTAAACCAGTCTCACTTTTAATCAACTTTCAATGAAAATAAGCTTTATCGCATTATCATCAGATTAAATAAAGCTTGTATATAGTACCATATATAATAATAAGCCTTCTTAATAAGATTTCCTAAGAATTAAATTTAATTCCAACGCTGATTATAATATAGATTTCAAAAATTTAATATCAGCTATAACCTCACTGAATTTCAAGTTTTCAATCTATCAGTAACGTGTATGCCACAAACTTACATATACGCCATTGTGTCTGTTTTTGTCGGAGTTGGTCGATCTTTGCCTGCATATATTATTATGAGTCGGTATATTATGCTCTATCATTCGTTATTTGTTTTGAAATTTGATATTTTATATAACATAACATAACACGTTAGGTGTTATGTTATGTTATAATATCAAAAAGTCACATACACAGTCTTGATCCCACACTGGGAATCCCTGTGTCGTGGGTATCAGGAACTGCGAGTACCATGGTACCATATTACAGAAGTAATAATAAAGATACTTTTATATTACAATTATTTAATATACTCTAGGTACTTAATGAACTTTTTAAAATACCAAAGTTATTACTCATACGATGTCTGATTTGATTACATAATGAGGTTTTCCACTAAGAAGGCTTTTCAAACATTCCTGCATATGTAAAGCCAACAGGTATTACATTCTAGCATTAGTAGAGGTGAATATTTCACGTCATTATATTAACATGATAAGCGTATGCGCACCAAGTTATAAACTGGCGTGCAATGAAATAGGGTCACTTAGAAGTATATAGACAATAAATACCTCCCAAAAAATTTTTTTGTTTATTAATTTTTTATTTATAAAAATCAAGGTATTTCGTGCCGTATGAAATATATTTTAATACGATTTTGAATCAATTCAACATCTTGCATAGTTTGTGATTGTGGTTTTTCTGAGTGACCCTATTTCATTGCACACCAGTTTACTTTCGTAAGACCCAATACCAAAGTTAATTTCGTTAACTATAAACACATCACTCAGTAGGTACTCATTTGTCAGACGCATCACAGATCACATCTATGATTCAGATTCTTTACATCCAATGATAGTAAGGTTAGGTAGTAGGTACGCACGGTGGGTACAAAAATGCCATATTTTGGGGGATTGAAATGACTATTTTTCGCAAGTCACGTATCGGTTCGAGCTTATCCAGCGTTAGGTTTGATGATAATAAGTGATACCACCAAATATGGCGGCGAAGATTCTCTATAGCCTTACTGGAAACGACATAGAAAAATACTTACAAGGGAATACATAGATAACTTTATTTTTCACCAGGAATACATAAAAGGATTTTTCATCATATCTATTCGAAAAGGACGACTTGGTTCGTCTTTAAGTGCGCCCAAAGGTGGTGTTTTCTACAAGAAACTTCTTTAAGTGCGCCGCAATTATCTTTGCCGCGCACTTTTTGAATTTGGAACATCTTAGTGTTCAGCGCCAAAAAAAAAAAAATCGAACCCAAATAAGTGAACAATAATAATAATATAATAATAATAATGCTGGAGTTTAATAGAAGTATAGTGTTGAATACTCAGATTTGCTGCCTATCCTCTAGTGTAATCCCTGAGTCTGTTTTCACTGTGTGGATCGACATGCACTTGGGCAGTTATTTAAGGATAATTCAACCAAAAAGTTATCTATTAATTTCAATCACATCTAGTCTCCATATATCCTAGACCACAAGCATTCACGAGGCGTCCTCACCGAGTCAATATCAATAAATGGGAAGCCGGGAAATTGGATGTGTTGCCCAACCGACACTGTACGTAATAAGATAGTAATGAGCCTTGCCACTCATAAAAATATGGTCGGCTCCCTGTCTATGACTAAATATTTAACAAACTTATGACATACCTTGTGGTACGTCATACGAATACATACATATATTCATAGGACTATCACGAGTTGTCTACTACTTTTTGGGCGTTTTTATAGTCGTTCTCTTTTTGCTAGCTGTTATTGTGTGTTCTTCAATGCGTGTACTTTATTGTGCCGACGTAGTTTTGCAGAAATTGTTTATGCAGTTTTTGTGTACCTAAAACTTCTTTAAAGCTCCAAAATACTTAAATTTTTCAGTGGTATTCAAAAAAATATTTAAAAAAATGAAAGATTTTAAATAGGTAAAAAAAAATCACTTACTTTTGTAATTCATTACGAAGTTTCTGCTTCTGAATTCATCAATCGTTGTTCCGTATTTTCTGATGATTTGAATTCAAAGGCACATGGGGTCTGTATAAATTTGGATAGGGTCTTGCCTATGCTGCTATGAAAACCTTTTCTTAAATCACTCATCTCACCTACGTATAGGTATTACTTACACTTTACAGCTGAGAGGTCTAGGTCTAAATGCGCTCATTTGTACCACTCACTATACCCAGATTTTTAAATTCAGACAATTTTTGTAATCAAAGAAATGTCAAAATATGCTACTGTGTGAATGAATGTCATGATTGTGTATCATACGTGTACTTACACATTTATTGGCATATTTTAACATTTCTTTGTTTACAAAAATTGTCTGAAATTAAAAATCAGGGTATATACAAATCTCAATTTTGCTATCATAGTTAAGGATTTGACATTTCCTACTACATTCGAAATTTAAATTGTTGCGCAAGTTCAGCATTATGTTTTATCATCACGTCTTTGTTACGCTGCTCATTTTTTTTCTTCTTTTTAAAAAAGGAACAGAATAACTGGTTATCGTCTCAGGACCTTCAAAGAGTTGTTACTTACGCAAAATTTTGTAAAATTTTAAACAACGCCGACCTTGTGCGTACCTCATTTGTATTTAGCTAGAGTATTGTATTGCTATTTTTGTAGAGCCCGACAAAGGTAAAAAAATCTATGCAAGTTTATTTTTTATTTAGGCTCCTACTCATACTACACTAAATAAATACCAACGAATAAAAAATATCATCCAGCCAAGTCATTATACATATTTTTATATATTGTGATTCTAAGATCACCGACATAGCTCTCAAAATTAGCAAGTTTAATTGGCAATGGGCAAGTCATATAGCTCGTAGAATGAATTAAAGACGCAAAGAATTACAAAGTCGCAGGAAGTCAGTGGTTGGAAGCAGCACAAAATTATTCGTCGTGGTATTCTAGGGAGGCCTATGTCCAGCAGTGGACTCCTACAGTCTGATGATGATGATTATGAAGTAGTGGCAAAGATTTTATTAACTTTTAACTTCAATAGATATCTGAGTACATACTACATGTTATAGGAGAAACCCTATTAATAGAGATATCCTACTCAACATTAATTGGACATTAAATATCACATTTTATTGAAAAACGTCAAAAACGTAACTTACAATCCAATCCACGTATCTTCCCATAATTAATTCCAGTATCTGTAACAAAAAAATCAGAGTTAATTAATTCACTGTTCGATCCGACCAAATTGTTGGTTGCATCAGCCTACAAAGATTGATTTGACATTGACGCGACGCGCATGCGTATTGCCCTAATTTGGTACCGGGAGCGACAACACGTGAGATAGAAAGATGCAAATAATAATGAGTGGGATAGAGACAGATATAGGGAACGCAGGGACGTCTGGAAACAAGTGTAACATGGCCGACGCATCTGCATGCATATTGCATATGAAGGAATGGTATGGGATGCGGCAGAACGTTTCCTATGAGAAGCAACTTTCTATTCAGATCAAAAATTTGTATTAAAAAAGTGCATTTAAATTTCGAGACACAATATAAGTTGTTAAACCCAACTTCAATTTATCTGAGCCTCCCAAAGGTTAAAAATACACAACAAGACTTCAAAATCGATATTTCTTCGTTGCGTGTAACTATTGATAGGTATTTCTTCGGGTTATTCTCACGCGTGCAAGACAGTTATCAGTTCATTGAACCTGAAAATCAATGGCAGCCTCAGAATGTGTCGCCTCGAGTCATCGAAAAATTCGTGCTTTATATTCATAGAGAAAATTATAAAAAGCAAAATTATTTGACTAACTTAGTGAAACGTTCTTACTAATGAAGTGGAAGGCATAATTTATATACATTTATATAATTATGATAACCAATTCATAAAATTATAAAGATACATTCCCACTTCAATGCTATAAAAATTTGTCGTACCATACTGTGTTGGAAGAGTAAGTAGCAGGACCAAATTTAAGCAGAAATTTTGTATATACATTTAGGTATATAAAACGATTTACATGTTAATCTGATGATAATTCAATGTCAAATTCGATATAAAGGCAAACTGGCTTGACGCATCACTTAAAGACATGGAGTTTGTAGTCATAATGGTAAAGATTTACATAATTTGATAGTTCTGAATGAGTTGCGACTATTGAAGAATATTATCTGAGGTTTTGTTAGTTAGATTACTTATTCCCGACTGCTATATTACTAATTTAAATAATATTATTTGCTTAGAAAATATGAAGCAATCATTTCATTTGGGCTTCTAAATTGACTTTTTAAAATTGGAAGAACACCGTTACTTCTTGTAGTTTCAAAACCAAAAAATAATTATTGTCTTGCCTTTATCTCAATTTATTTGGGGTCGGCGCATTATGTCTTTTTCTTCCACTCTCCCCTGTCAGCTTATCATTCACTCCTTTCTGACGACCTCTGTGGCGCGGCGGGCGAAGGTTAGCCTGTGACACAGAAGGTTGCGGGTTCGATTCCCGCCTCGGAATAAATATTTGTACAATCTGCAGATATTTGTTCAGGGTGTTCTAGGTATTTTTCTATGCATAATAAAAAATATCTATCTATGTAATGTTATTGTATTAAGTATATCAGTTATCTAGTACCCATAACACAAGCTTTGCTTAGCTTGGGGCTAGATAATGTTGTGTGAAATGTCCAGCATTTATTTATTTATTTATTTATTATTCTCATTCATATCATCTCTCACGTAATCCATTCATCTTTTCTTAGGTTTTCCTCTTCCTTTCCATCTCTAACCTTCATATTCATCACTTTCATAGTTACATGCATTTCATACCTCCTTTATAACATACACATACCAAGCTACACGATTCCCTTTCAACTTTTCTGTAATTTTGTGCAATTATCACAACATACTTCCTCTTATATACCTTCTCATTCCTAATTTTATTCATTCTTATCACTCCACATATCCATCTCAACATTTTCATCTCTGCTGCATGTAGTTTTTCTTCTTAGCCCAGCATTCCGATCCGAATGAGCCAAAAAAGTAATAATTTCACTGAATAAAAAATTGGATAAGTATCAGTTGACATAACTTTTATTTTGAACTCATAAAATAATTATAACAAGCGTCAATTACATTTAAAGTTTTCTCGTAGGTAATTAATTTGTTTGGCAGTATTATTTAGAGAGGCACAACCCATTCCCATGAAGAGTCAAAGCTCCTAATCGCAGCAATTTGACGTACAAAATAAAACTTTAAACAGATTAAACTGTAACGAGGGTTGCGGGGGTGAAACCAGGAGGGGGGGACGTACAATTATCTCGTCCTATTTTCCCTTCTAATAGCACGTTAGGTCCGCCCTTGAAGAGGTCGATCAGACGCGCGGTCAAAAATCGCACGATATTTTTTGCGCTTATTTTTACGAACACTATTTTATTTGATTGGGTTCGAGCCTTTTGGAGATGAGAATTTAGTTAACTCTGAATGTTATTTGTAAACCTGTCTGCAGTTTATTCTGCTTTTTATATTTTGATTTTGTGAGATGTACCTATCTCATTTGTTAAAGGAATTGATCAAGAGTAATTTTTAAGCATTGAAATCAAATTATCGCAAAAATCTGTTATACGGCTTTTTAACAAGAATATTTATAATATAGTTAAGGAATTTTATTATTCCAAAAAAATCATGACTGGTGTTTAAGAACTATGATTCAGCCAGAGTCTTGGAGATGCTTCCGTCTGGTAGTGATTTGGATTAGTTGAGCTATCTTTAGATAGTTTTCAACGATTTTTAGGTCGCTCAACTATTTAGTCATTTTGTCCGGTAATTTCTGTGAATAATGATAATAATTAAACTAATTAATAAGCATTAGCAAGTAATTTTATCTTAAGACAAAAACGCTCGTTTGCACCTCTTAATGAGTATTGTACAAATGAGAAAACACCTTGAAATTGACGAAGCGAAAATGAGCACAGTGAAAAGGTTTCATCAGTTTCTTCAAAGCTCCAATTAAACACGAAACTAGGAACTTCAATGGAAAATTACCTTTTGTTGATGATTTGAATGCAAATTTTTTTGATACACGTTTTTGCCACTATTTGAACCTTGATATTTTTATCGTCCTTTCCACAGAGCAGATAAAAAAAGCTATAAAATGGGTACATTTTTTTTGTTTTCTGTACGAGTGTAATTTTATGCTTACATAATCGTAGCGGTTCATACTTCCGTAGTAGCTCGTTTCGGCGTGTTTATTATTACTCCATTTAAGTACATTTATTATCCAATTCATTTGTTTGTTGGAAGTTTAACGCAAAACAAAGCGATTAATATAAACAAGGGTGAAATCCTTCTTTTCTTATAATCCACCAAGAAATCATGTTTAAGAGCAAGAGTTGTTGGATTTGCATAGAAATCGGCTAAGTTGATATCACTGAGCTTTATTGGAGGAATGCTCGATAAACACCCAATTTTGTTTTATGCTATGCTTACTGAGATGAGATTTGGTTTTTGCTTTTAATTTTAGCAGAGGGGTAGACAAAGTTATTGTTTCTGATTAGTTTGTTTGGCGTTTCACTGGTTCTTTGTTGGTTGCCCTGCGTTATGTCATTGACTTGGTTGAACTTTGGTGACCCTTAAAAGGGTATAATGACCAACAGTGAAGGAACAATTTATGTACGGAACTTGCTGTTGAAAAATTTACAAATCTTAATGCAAAGCTTTTCAGTGTTTTATATATATTTAAAGATATCCGGGATAAATGCTTGCATAATCTGAAAATATTTATTTCGAGTCTGGGTAATGGGTACTACGTTACTCGTAGTTCCTGATACCCATGACAAAGGGAATCCTAGTGTGGGATCAAGGTCTATGTATCTGATTTTTGGGTGTTGTGTTATAATATGTCGACAAATATCAAACCGCAATACCGGCAAAAGCATCTCGATCCCAACCGTACTCCATCATATTTCCTGACAACAAAATATCGTGGTAGTTCCATTGTTTCATAATTTTCCTTGGTCCATTATTCCCTAGATAGAGATATAATTCCGTGTCCATTAGTTACGGTTCGCTTCTATCGAAATAAATAATAGGTAGGGAATTTTTTGAACCATAGAAGACTTAATAGACATTTTAGTTTGTGGGAGGTCTATTGCTTGATTATGTTAACTTATCTACACGTTATAGAAGTACCTCACATTCTCTGATGCAGCATGCCGATGAAGAAATTATATTTGAATTTTAATTAGGAATGTAAGATCAAGTTGTCAGTTGGCTCAATTTAATATTACTCGTATATCAAAAGTCGGCGGTTCATCTAGAAGACCTTCCTACACTGCGTCGTCCGGTTGTTGGTTACCATTCCCCAACGGTTGTCTGTTGCGATCAAACCTGCACATTGCTAACTGTGAATGCTACATTGTAATTTTTGGTGAGGAAGTCGTTGGATAGAGGCGGCTCACGTTAGTCGTAGATATATCCCATAGCCATAGCCCATATCCAGCAATGGACTTCTACAGGAAGTTGATGATGATGATACCTAGAAATTGAATATTGAAAATATATCTATAACAACTTTTTTGTTAAATTTATATAAAACTTGCATTAAAATTAAATAATTTGAAAATTTGTTGTAAAACTTAATTCGTTTGTAATAAAATTGTTACACGAAACGAAAGAGGTTCAAGTATAGTTATTAGATAACTTTTCATTTAATAACTTTTCATTTAAAAAACCGACTTCCGCCATGTATTCGACTAAATAATTTCGGATGAAAAAAAAATTATGAAAGAACCATAGTGGTGAAAGGATTATGATACTTTCTGAATGCAAATGCTTAGTGTCTTGCTGAAAATATCAAAATCGCCATATGTATGCCTACAATATTTGAGGAGTTCCCTCAATTCCTCATGGATCACATCATCAGAACTGCATTCTGAAAAAAATGGGACCAATCTGAAAGTATATCTATTCAAATAAAAAAAGAATTTTCCAAATCGGTTCATAAACGCCGGAGATATGAGGTAACAAACATACAAAAAAAAACAGCCGAATTGAGAACCTCCTCCTTTTTTTGGGAAGTCGGTTAAAAAAACGCCAGGATGACAAAATGAAAATATAGGAAACAAACTCAATATATCAAACACTCTTCTCATACAAATTCACATATTATCCAAACCGTAGGTATGAAGCCCACGTTGAGCAATGCATTTTCAATTCATTAAATAACTTATTCAATATGCTAATGCCTAATCTCTTTGTTTCAGAGTGTAATCGAGTTCCGCTGCCATCTTATTACCATGTTTTTCTAATCTACATTCCTGATATTGAGACTTCGTGACAAGCATCGGATTCAGCTTATTTGGGAGGCCTCACAAGATTCTGAAGATTAAAACATCTGTACATACATAATGTATACATAATAATGTTAATAGAATACAGAACTCTGATACAGACAATTTGTCGCCTGAATAAGTGTGTTGTCTGGTGGTTGATACAACCATGTATCATGAGATAAGGAATGTTTTCTGTGTAAATGAATATTATGTTATTCTGAATCAAATTAAATTGAAAATTGACTGAACTTAAATTGTTAGTTTCCAAAGCTTTTGAACACTAATCAATTAATATTAGTAAGTACTTATACCTAATCTACATTATGGTATAGGTATAATGATTTCCGGGCATATTGATTTCCTTAATAAATTACAAGCCACATATTTTATGCTAAGGAACAATAGTTCACGAACACATAAACAAGCTGTTAACTTAACGATCGGCGAAGGTGACAGATAACGTAAGCAAACATCTGTCAAAATGCATTATTTAGGCCAAAACAGACATTAATGTTGATGAACAGTGGACTTGTTATTTTTGTTAAGGATAACGCAAAAAACATGTAAACATTGCACTCACATACACCCTAGGTATCATCATCATCATTCTGTAGAATTCCACTGCCAGACATAAGCCTCTCTCATAGAATGCCACGAAGAATAATCTTGAGCCACCTCCATCCACCGACTTCCTGCTACCTTTATAATGCCTATTGTTCATGATGTATCTTGTCATACTAGGTATCATCATCATCATCAACCTGTAGATGTGCACTGCTGGACCAGGTATAGAACAATGTAATAGCAATATTAAATTAATTATTTTTATAATTATAAAAATGGCATAACTCTCATCATTAAGTAAAGTGTAGCGTTCAGTTACCGACATTTATTGAGTCATTCGTCATCTCGCGGATCTGAAACTCGCTTGAATCCGCGAGTTGGCACCTTCCGATTTTACCTATTTTTATTGTCCTCAACTCGCGTGATCGTAAATATCCGACGTTTGCCTACGAATATGTATACGTTTTCACCTGCCTACACCTGTCTAATTAGGACACCAATTTAGAATAACCCAATTTACATAATAATTACTCGTTTTATGTATTATAAAATATAAAAATGGAACATAAAGATCATAATTAAGTTTCAAAAACGATAGGTCAAGATAATTAATATGAAGTAGGTAAAGTCAAGACCGTTGGGGAATAAAGGTTCTTGAGATGGGGGCCACATTAGAAAAGAAAGGCCTAACTCTCGATGTACCACGGATATAAAGTTCACAAGAAGTCTGTGAATGGCAGCTTGAAACCATTCTTCGTGGCATTCAATAAGAGAGACCTTTGTCCAACAGTGGACTTCTACAGGCTGATGATAATGATGAAAGTTAAGATTCAGACAACACAGTGAAGAAAAGAAGGCCCTCGATGGACTGACAGTATTGTAAAGGTCACAAGAAGTTGATGGATGGATGCGCTCAAGATTGTTCGACGTGACATTATGGGGGAGGCCTTTGTCCAGCAAGTGGACTTTTAAATGCTGATGATGATGGTAATAAGGTAAAGTTTATAACCTTTACTTAGTATATAGATATTGTAATACTTAGGCCCTTATTCCAGAACTAAACAAAACTATATACTCGCGCAAAGATGTTTTGACGTTTCTTGACTGATAACTTACAAAAAAAATGTATTCTTGAGTCTCGATTAATTTACGCTTTGGCAAAGTAGTATATTTCAAGCAATTAAATGACTTTGACAATAGTTTTTTTAACTAGCCTGATGTTTTGCATAAAATTTTCAGAAGTATACATACTTTGAACGCTGACATAGTCTAACACAAATAATGTCATGAATTAAGTTAACAGGTAAGGTAAGGTTATTTTTAATGCTTACACTATTTTGTAAGCACGTGCTTATGTAAATTCAAGGATCAATTACAGTGCTGAATTATTCTCGCAGAATATTCATACAGAGACCTGTAATTCAAGAAATTCCAACTTTGGTGTTCTGTTTTATAGTCGAGGGAGACAAAAGGGTGTTTTATCTCAACCGTTAGCATAAGTTTCAAGTATTTGCATTGAAGGCCTGGGTAAGGCTTTATGATAAAGAGTAGATAATTTGTGGTGTGTACATTGGTCGGTCTTTTCACAACTTTACTCGTTGCTCTTAGTAGTAGGTATTTGTGTGGCGCGATGTGTGAGCGGCAGCGAAAATTGGTACATTTAAATAGTGTCATAATTAAACAAATTCATAATACTGCTGAGATCGTGGTGAATCCCCTCCTTCTCCTTCTGTTGATGTAGTAAAAGTCTTACTAAGGGGTTACACCAGGGGATCAGCAGCATCCGCCTGAGTACTCAATATCTAACTGTGATCACCAATGGGCAGTGTCTAGCAGTGGACTTATACAGACTGATAATAAACTGAAAACTAAATGAAACTATCGTTGATGTAACCATTTATTAGAATTCACTGACTTTAAAATGTATACAAGTTTAGTGTTTAAGAATACCTAACGATTAGGCTTAGGATTAGGTATGTGAATCTTTATTATCATCAGCTTGTATAAGTCAGCTGATTGTAGAATCCTCCCCTAGAATGTCACGATGACCGATCGTGAACTTAAGTTCGTCATCGGTCCATTGAGAGGGGCGGGAAAGGAGAGCATAATCGCACTGGCGTCGTCCGTGTGCAAGATATGTGTGAATTTAGATTTTTAATTTGTAAGAACATTATATAACCGTCAGTTTATTGATTCAGGCGTGACATTGTAGATTATTGTTATTTAGAAGCCAAATAAATGTTCAGTACTAATTGTGCTTCTTTACTTTTTTCCAAATCGTCAAGTCACAGTGGAGCCATTATTTAGTCAAGTGATGGCATTTTACTAAAACTTTGATGGATAATTTCCACCCCTTTAAAAACTCACGCAATATACTACTTTTTCATTTCACACACTTGTGCTTTCTAATTATGCTACATTGATTGAAATGCCACTAAAATTACACGACTATTAACTCAAAAAAAAAATGTATTATAAAATAAAATAAAATAAAAACAGACGTCTCTTTTCGAAAAAGGCGGGAAGGATCTAGGCCTAGATGAAGTTTAGGATCTAATCGACGATGGCACAGTACATAACTTTGCAGTAAATGAATTTTTAATTACTTATGTTAACTTTGGTCAGCGCAAATCCAACTTACTGAGTTTTTTGTGTATTGTGTAGGATACATTCAAGTATTAGCGGTTTAAGATACATACCTGAATATTAACACCAACAATATTTTTTTGTCAATATACATTTTAAGCGTTCTCATACAAAAAGCTACACCTATTTTTAATATAGGTAATAAAACTCCCGTACTTGCTTTCACTTTCAACAAAAAATTCAAATTACTCAAAGTAGGTTTCACTTTTGTATTCATAAAAAGGAAACAATAAAAGTTTACAAACAGGTAAACATGACTCTTAAAGGTGTTAAAATTTTATTGTATCTATTGCTACTGTTTTTTACCCATTGTTTAATGGTTATTTGAGTATTGTACAGGTTACTTATTGTTTGGTGTCGGTTCATTGTGCGTTTTCAAAATTAATCTTTAGATTGTACCGATTACCTTTTATAACATTTACTCTCACTTTGTTGGCAATAAATTTGAATAAAATGTTTTGTTTTATTGATCTCTTTCTTCCCACTTCACATTACAAAACTCCATCGAAAACGGTAATGTAATGCAAATAAATGTTCTCATGCACACAAATACCTGTTGATTCTTAAATTGAACGACCAAAAATTTGTTTTCTTTTTTATTTATAAGATTTGCAACTTTACCACCGCTTGGTTCGCATATTCAAGCCACGCCTTTACCAAGTAAATCGTTACCAGGACGCCTGCCTATAAAGCGAGTTTTTAGTTACCGGTCATAGAGTTCATCCGGGGTACAAAATGCTCATAGTAGCCCCGACAGTAGCCATAGTAAACCTAAAATCAGTACATCAACTCTTTCATATCCTTAATATATTTTAGATCCTATATGAGTAGGTATCAAGTTTAGTAAAACGGAAAATATTTATTGGTGTATCTACTCTGGTGTAGACATACACCAGAGTAGATACACCAATAGACATAGACATATCGATCCGTGTGCCATAGCTTCCCAAACATCAATCAAGCAAGAGTGTTGAAGTTAAACATCTTAGTGTCTGCATCATGATAGCAGTATTGAACGAAAAACAACACACACACACACTCACACACACATACTTATATGCGTTTGTGAATAATGTTAAAACAGGTACAAACGTAGCTACGTTTGGACCTGTTTTTAATTTTTAATTTTAGTTTATTTCTATTCTTTCAGTTTTATTTTGTCAATGCATGCGTACCTACCACAGACTACCACTATATAAAATATCTGCTTGTAAAATATGGATTAGATTTGGTTAAAGAACGGCATATATTTAATTGCATAAAAACTAGTATAAGACAACTGTGAATCCTAGATGAATAAAATCCTACTAATATTATAAACGTGAATGTTTGTGAGTATGGATGTTTGTTACTCTTTCACGTAAAAACTACTGAATGGATTTGAGTGAACTTTGAAATGAAGATACTTTACGCCCTGGATTAACACATAGGCTACTTTTCATCATCATCGTCATCATCAATTTTCATCATTATTCACGCGGGTGAAACCGCGGGGCGCAACTAGTAAATAAATAAAACTACAGGTAAGTATTAGGCAGTATTATTTATTTATTATTTATTAATTAACACGGTTAATTTACCAGTTACATTAATTAAAGACACAGACAATAAAACAATTTAACAATTTAATTTTAGTATTGTAATGTCATAGATTTTTTTAATAAACGGGAGCTCATATAAATTTTTTTAAGAAACTTAATTAGATTGAGTACTACGAGTATGCGTTTGATTTACAGAACACCCGTTTTGACTTGCAATTGTTATATGTTTGGGGTGAGGGTTAACTTATGTTTTATAGAATTCATAATTAAAAAACGTTATAGTAACTATTCTACATTTGTAAAAAAAAACCACTGTCACCAAAAAATACGCTTAATAGTATTGCTGTTCTTTGTCTGCTTTACGTTGTCTCATCTAAGTCTAACGTGTCGAAAAATCATGTAAACAACAGCTAATGTATGGATAAAATGTCATTATCACGAATGTTCGACACGATAAATAGAAGCATCATGGGAAAGAGAAAAGACGGACGATTGGGTCGCTTAGCAACGTAGGTACCGTGTGAACGCGACTTGGGCGTAAAATCCTTGGAAATTGAAACACTGAATATGTAATACTTTGTCTCTCTATGCCATAGCAGTAGCATAGTATCTCGTTAGTTTAAACTAAACCCTGGGCTATTGCGGTTCTTAATTATCATTGTGAGAATGTTTTGGCAACATGGTGTTTTTGAGGAGAAAACTTAAAGAATTTCTTGTAGCCTGGTTTTTTTAACATATCTATTGCATTTCCTTGACTTGCTAAAAAGGTCTTAATTGGCAAGGTCACTTAGCATTAGACATATTATTGGATAAAAATGCAGCTGTTAATTTTTGCTTAGATATTTTTTTTAAGCATGTCTGACTTCAAATGGCAGTTGAAACTTATTAATTTATAAGCATGTTATATTCTAATATCTACCTTGGTCATAAATGGATAGCAAATTAGGGAGGGAAAACATTAAACAATAGTTCAAAAGAACTACGACAGAGATATCATTTGACACCACCGATCATAAACAGCAGTTTACGTTACAGACTTTTCCAATAAAAAACTTTACAAAAATGTGAGCGACGAGGTAATTTACAAAACAATTCGACAAGGTCTAAGGTACAACATCAAAACACGTAAATTATTCACGTTGATTTGAAGCGTAGGTAAGTCTAAAATACCCGATGCCGTGCCTCAGGACCGTAGAACCCGAGATGAAATATCGTTTCAGTCGAAAAACACGACACACGTTTTTCGCTACGTTTTGTTGTTACTACGATGTAAGCTCACGCTATTTTCACGCCGACTTTGGGGAAAAAAATTACAGTAAATAATTTAATTTTACGGATTTTGCTCGGGTATTGAGGAAGTTAGTGTTTCTTTGGGGTGTATTTAGGTGTTGAACTATGCAAGTTTCTGTGGAAAAATTTCAAATTTTCAACTAATAAATCAGTAGGTACGTTTCATTGAGGTATACACATTGGTACTGTGTTATTAATATCCTGATGTACTTGCTAAAGTTCTACAGAAATTTAGACAAGTAACTGGTCTTTTCTTGGGTACCTTGTTTTAGGTCAGCGACCTGAGGCCCAATTCTCTTAATTAAAAAACGATTAAATTACAATATAATCTCGTATCAGTAGTAGCACTGTCACGTAGTGTTATTACCTAATCTTCGCAACAAGGCCTGATTGCGTATGCATATACGCAATCAAGCCTTGTGACCGATCACAAAAGAAGCATATCGGTGAAAGCATTCAGTGCGCCTTAGTAATGAAATTAATCAAAATTAAAAGTATTTTATTAATTGAAATCACAAGAATTATTTTAAATCATCTTGATTAGTATAGTAGTAGTAGTATTCATTTTAGTTTATTTAAATTAATTCAATTTAAATAAACTAAAATTAATCCTGTTTCAATGTGGTCAAGCCTAGTAGAATCAGGGCAACCAACACGGCTTAGCTTGAAATAGTTTTGTATGTATACAGCCTATCTTTTACGATAGCATAATATCGCACCATCTCTATTCAAACTACAATATCCTTAACACTATATAAATAAATATAAATATAAATAAATAAATAAGTACACTCCAGCTAAGAAGAAACATTTGATACAATTCTGAACTCCTAAAAATAAACAAAAAATTCCCATAAAGGCGGCGCTTTTATCCGACCTCCGTCCAATTTCCCAAAACTTTTCCGAATGCTTTTAATAAAAGAAACATCTACGAAGAAACGAAAGAGGTAGCTACAAATATAGGAAAAATATCAAATATTTTCCTAGCAGGACGCAAAACTATTCCCCCTGATACAAATTTCACGAGGACAACCAAATACATTTTGCATGGAATGGCCCGGGCGAAACTTTGGGGCGTCCTTCAGACGATATTTCCAACTATTTTTATAAAAATTCGCAGCTGTCGATATTTGCGAAACTTGATGTTTGTCATGCAGATGTAGGTATTTAGCATTTTTTTCATGTAAATTTGGTTTCATAAGACCTCAATGTTTTTTTGTGTCCTCGTGCAAAATTTATGATTGAAAGACTTTTTTTTTCGTAATGTGTTTTTGATTCTTTATTTATAAGTACTCTGAAAAAGGCTCTGTGTTTTCATCTCTCCAACGGCAACTCACTCACCCCAGGTATTATTGCCCTCTTCTAGAACTAAAGTAAGTTATGAACATCTATATAACTAACTATATAGATAACTAATGTACTTAGTATGATTGATTAAATTTTTTGTATTAAATTTACATATTCTTCAAATAAAAAAGTCTTAGATGTTTTGATTTAAATCAGTCATTAGTATGTAAATATCGAAGCCTGACATGAAATACGTACCAGTAAATAATAATTATCAAAATACCTGCTACCAAAAAACTAAGTCGTTTTTTCTGATTGGAATCTAATTGCTAATAAGATAAAAATCTTGAGAATAATTTATGTTAGTATTTTCTTGGTAATGTATTATTTTAAGCGGAGCAGGTACACTCATTTAGGTAGGTAATCGTCTGAATAATGATTTATTGTGGTTTGTACCTCGAAATTAATCAAGCTGATTTATTCATTACAAATATAATTATGTTATCTTCTTCCATGAATTTTCTACAATCATCAATGTATTTAGTTTGAATGCAAAATGAATGAAATGAAATGAATATAAAATGATTAATTTTTAACGCTATAATTTGATTCATCGCATACAAACCCTTTTGTTCCCACTGCTGGGACTTAAGGCCTACTCTAGATTAGAATGAATGGACTTTAATGCCACGACGAGTGCGAGTGCTCAATGCGAGTTGTCACATGCGGATGGATTGGATGTGATGTGATATTCACGTAATAGTATTACTCTTAACGTCTTATGTGAAATTAACAAAATTATCACAAAATTTGTTTTTATATACTCAATATTATTGAACGCGACACGCCTTCGAATTTTAGGATCATAGGGCTTGCCTGTTTCTTCACGGTTTCGACCATTTTTATGTGTTCGATAGATAGATAGAAAATACTTTATAGCATAACATAAAAATAACAATACAACAAGAAAAAAAAAACTATGATTAACAATGGGCGGTCTTTTCGCTTTGTAGTAATTTACACATACTATTTTTTATCTACCTCTAACTGTTTTTAGCACTGTGTCTTAATGATATAGAATTCTTATGTAATTTTTTAAGAATCCATTTTGTAAGTAAATGTTGGTCATTTTGACGTCTGACTTGTAAAATTTTAAGACAACCTGACTACTTAATATAATAATACGACAACAATTTACAAAACTACTGAAAAGTTCATGTCACAATTTAGCTGATGGAGCTTAATACTGAGATTCCATAATCCTTACAATGTTGCAAAAATTCGAGACTTGTTTATGGGACTGACAGTTTGTAATAAGTTTAATTAAATTAAGGAATTTATTGGTGCATTTGCTTAGCATTGGCATTACCCAGGACATTTGGCACGGACTCTGAAGCTATTTATCGTGGGAGTTTAAAACGACGCATGTGCTCATGATGCAGCATTTTATGGACATGCCATAATGGACGATGACCGTGGCCGCCAATGCGACGACAAGGAACTGTATACGCAGCATTGGTGTTTGGCGCAACCGTCAAATCATTACATTTTGTTCTCGACTACTCGGCCGTCAGCCATTTGGCACCGGTGGCTTAGGACTGTTGTAGACAGTTGACCACCCAGATTATTTTTTCTGTGTAAATTGCACCTTAAGTCTTCGATATATTATATACGTTAGTATTTATAAATATAGGTATAACATGTGTGAGGACGGAAATAAGTTTTATCTCGACAATTGCTACCTTCAGGCGATTGAGGGCTGTGAAATTAGCCAGTTTATTCGACATTAAACTGTTAATTTTAATGCATTTGTGAAGAACTTAAAGGATTTTTATTTTTTAGCACTTGGAGTAGTGACAATTCCATTTCTCATCAGTACTTTTAACACGAGTTCAAATCAATTTATTGAAATAACAGTGAATCAGTCAAGAATGTTAAATTTTGCCCATTGACCTTTGTTTTTATGACTGATCAGATAATAACATACATTCTTATATCGATTTGATTCGGTAGCGCAAGAAACTCGTGCTAAGGGTGTAGGATCCAATTTTGTCAATTTACTCAGTCATCATCAGCCTATAGAAGTCCACTGCTGGACATAGGCCTTTCCCCTAGAATGCCAAGATGACCGGTCATGAGTCGCCTCCATCCACCGACTTTCTGCAACCTTTATAATGCTATTAGTCCATTTAGAATGGGGCCTTCCTCTACTGCTTCGTCCGATTTGTGTCGCCACTCGAGAACCTTTACTCAGTGCCATCAGAAACTTCAACGCTAACTTTTTCTAGAATACGTGTGGAAAGATTATTGGTAAAAAAGTTATCAAAAGATGCTACCAAAGGATATGTACACAAAAGTATAATAGAGGGAAATGTCACGTAGAGAATGTTCCGTTGTTGTTCCATACAAATTGGGCGCCTGTCTACCGCCTACATTCGCATATTGGCTGATATTGCGCGCACATCCGTGCCACCGAATATATTTGCAAAGAAGGATAACTGCATTGTAGAGTTGTGACTGTTGAATGAAAGATAATATGAACGATCATCTCTCTATATTCTGGAACCATGGATATTGCATACTGATTGCGTAGTAAGCTGGATCGTGCACTTGTAGTCAAAGGTAAATCGACGGCCCCACCGAATAAACGTGTAAAAATCTTGACCGGTTCAGTGTTTGCATTTTTGTATTAATAAATATACCTCTAAATTTTTTTTCATCAATATTTTCCGTTTGTTCTTACATAAATTGATAGTTCGAATGTTTATTCTACGGAAATTAAAAACATCAATCTCGCGAGAATATTGCAAGTATGTATAATGCTCACTTTCTATTCTTACACTTTTGTGACATTCACTGCAGGATGAGGCCTCCACCATAGCAAGCACATAATAGAACCCACAGCGTGCAATGCTGGGGATTCGCCATTGTCATCACGCTTGGCAGGTGGATTGGTGATCGCAAGATTGGTGTTAAGGATTAATATACTTAATCATAATTAAATAAGATTATCTAATTTGAATTTCACTCACAAAAATATAATGTCAAAAAGATATAACGTAGTGAACAGAGGCCTTACCAAGAGCTCTTATAGCGATTCAGTTAAAAAACTATTCAGTAAAAAATATCGGTTCCGTGATGTCCGCTGCTATATTTAAAGACACAGTAGCAGAAGGTCTATATAGACTTCTGCGATTAAAAGTACTAAATGATAATGGATGTCAACGACGAACCGATATTTTGCACTGAATAGTTTTTGATTTGAATCGCTATAAGGGCTCATGGTAAAGACTCAGAACGAATGAACCATTTCAATGGGAACGAACCGTATCTCTTTGTTTTCTTTTCTTACACTTGCGCAGCTCTATTATGTGGGTGACGCCCATCAAAACAAATGACATTCGAAAATGAAAGCAAAAGATGGAAGCGTGTTTTCTTTCGGCTGGTGGATGAGTATAATGGGTTTTCTTTTTCCTTACTTTTGGATAGATTCATGAAACATAAAGAATTCAGTGGCGAGAACGAAATATTTACCGGAGTTTATAACAAAATAACATTCCCCAAATAAATACTACCACATCGTGTCACTGGTTCATTCTTGGTTGGGTCAGAGACTAGCTTGGGGTATCATCATCATCATCAGCCGTCTACTACTGGACGATGCCTCCTCCGTAGAATGCTATTATAGGGAAACCTCCATAATTACCACGTTTGAAAGACGGATTGATGATCGCAGTATTGGCGTTGGGTACTCAGGTAGATGCTCCTGCCCATCCCCTGGTGTAATCCTTTAGTTGGCTTTTACGCCATCCACGGGAGGAGACGGAGGGGTATATTCTTAGATCGGACACAGCACGGCATAAACTGAGTTAAATAATAAAAAGACGTGCTTATAAGAAGTACGAATCTCTCTGCTATATATGTATCTGTGCCTTTCCTTTAACACAAAATTGTGGGTACAACGTATCCCATAGGTACAAGCATATATCTTTGCACGTGCGACTATTTTTGAGTCAGAATATACTTTGTATCTGTGTACGACTATGAATGACATGTGAGGTAGTGTATTTCTACTTACAGTTTGCTCAGAAGAAGTATGATAGTGATCATCATCATCAATCAGCCTGTATAAAAGTCGTAGGATTTCAGTGGATGGAGGCGGCTCAAGACCGTTTGACGTGGCATTTTAAGGGGAAGAAATTTCTCCAGCAGTGGACTTCTACAGGCTGATGATGATGATGACTTGAAAGCAACACTATATAGACGTACTTACAAAAGTTTATACAAGCTTTCTCTAGCAAATCAGTTATTCAAGTCTAGGTTTCTCCAACAAAAAAAATCATACATAGTTTTATTTCTCCCAGAATTTCAGATTTCAAACATGTTCGGACGGGACGGGGCGGGAATTGGCCAGACTAAAATAACGGACGGACGTGCCTTGAAACCGTAAGGAATTATTTTTAAGCCCTCACTCGGTACAAAGCTAATCGAAAGTCAACGGTGCAAGACTGCAACTGAGTTGAATGATTGGAAAAAATATAAGATTGGATGTTTGTTTCTTTTGCATGAGCTTTGTCGTTTTTTAGGGTTCCTTGTAAAATTTTGCAATAAAAAAATAATATTATTCGGAATTCAATATTTTGGATTTTTAGAACATCAAATAATAAGGTAAACACGCGATAAATACCCGGTCAATATTAATAATACGTGTTCAGATCGCGAAAGTTTAAAAAATACTAAACTTCGCGACTCTTTTAGTTTTGTCAGACAGTCCCATGTAACTCGCAGATTATATAAGTACCTACTTGTAGTACATAGTGCATGCTGAAATTTTGCAGGCTAATACTGGTAACTTTTACAATGTAATGAAACAAATATTTTGAAAAAAATTGGTTCAAAAAAGAAGCTCCGTTAGTAAATGTTTTTTTTTTTTTGCAACCAACCCTACCATCTTTTCACTTATAAATAGTTTAACTTTCTCAGTATCGTGTTAAAGCAGAAATGACTAAGGCGTACTAACTTCGGAACCCTTCACTGTGCGTGGTCTGATACGCCCTTGGCTGCTTTGTAGGGTTATAAGAGAAAATTAAATTGTTGTTCTAAAACATTTTTTAAGGTTCACTTAACCAACTCCTTAGTAAATATTATTATAAAAATGATATATATCTTCTATATTTAATTCTTCTATTATTAATATTCTTAGTAACTCGGGGTAAGATATACAACTTATTTATTGCATCGATTTGCTTATTACAACTGTTTATATTTTGAATAGGGTCAGTTGATGGAGTTGAATGAAGACTGCTCGTTATGGCATTCTATGGTAAAAGCTTATAAATGTCCAGCAGTGGCTACCGAAAACATTTTAAATATCAAATAAATTATAGACAAAAATCCAATTCATGAATGAAAAATCTCTTCCAGATTCCAAGCAATTTGCTTATCACTACACGCGTGTATGTATTCATAAATATGCCTACACATCCACCCATTTGCGTCGCTCAATCTCGCCAGCGAACTAAGCTGCGGTACCATAGATGTGCCGTCAGCTTCAAATTTGAAATTGGAACGAATGGAAGACCCCGGTAATGGAGCAAGTTAGATGAGAGCGGGTAGCGAAAGGGGGCTTCGGTAGGGTTGCCATCTATTGATATGTTTTTGTTTTTTTTTATTTATCAAAGATCGAAAAAACCTGTTTGTGGAATGAAACATCCAAGTTGCTTAACTTTAACTTAACTTTGCATTGCCTTGGCTCTTGTTTTCGTTCCGGGTTCGTGATCCAACCATTTTGTCCAACCAGTTGGACTACAGGCCTTCAGTAGGTGTAGTTGTCCGGTTATAAGTTTCGTTGGACATGTCATACCTTAGGTGTTCTAACATATGTGTACATTGTGTATTCTCTGATGGAGCATTGAAAAATTCATTCAAATTTTACATTTTAGAAAAACTACGACTACGCCACGAACTTTAGATACTATTCTCCTGCTGACGTTTCGTCAACCATTTAAAGGTTCTTCCGAATGAGATCCGACCGTGACCACGCTCGAGGGTTTAGAGAAGGAATCAGCAGTCAGCAGAAGGATTGTAAATTACGTGGTGTAAAGTCATAATTTTTCTAAAATGATAACAATAAGTCGCGATAATTTCAATTAAATTTTACAGTCGAAATTTCGTACGAGAATCTTATTTTTTTTAGGAAAATTATTGTAGGCTGGTAACCCTGTCCACGGATGACTTCACTCTCTATCGGAGTTCCGCAGTGAGATGGCAAAAGTTCAACTTTGACT
This sequence comes from Epirrita christyi, assembly GCA_951392215.1. Taxonomy (NCBI): domain Eukaryota; kingdom Metazoa; phylum Arthropoda; class Insecta; order Lepidoptera; family Geometridae; genus Epirrita; species Epirrita christyi. The sequence continues at coordinate 9,812,949 of OX595842.1, read as the reverse complement.
GAATTCCCCGTCTAGGTTTAGGTTGAAATGAGAATTTATATAAAAATAGGTTTTCATCAAGTGGTTTCTTCGTTAAACTTGGACATTTAAGGCATTCGGTATAAAATAGCTACAAATTAAAAAAGTTTTAATAAAATTTAATCTTTTTGTCCTATCTTAATTTAAAAAAAACTTGTTGTAAAAACAATGTCTCTAAACAGGTTATAACTGTCTAACTGACTACATTATTATAATAATTTTACTTGTCACTGGTTATTTCTTGGTACCCTGAGTTAGGTTAGAGACCAACTTGCGGTATGGCTCTGCCAAGAAAGCCTTTGGAAGTAAAACTTAACCTTTCACCATACTGATTCTTACAATTAATTTCATTGTAATTGGTACCTTTGCGTCTAGGTAAATAAGTAAATTCTTACTGTTAAGTCAATTTCTGAACATAGTACGTAAGTATATACAGTAGCCAATGAATACCAATAGAGCCCGCTCTATTATTTTTTTAACCTTTTAATTAATTATTTAATTTTGTAATAATTATGTGCGTAGATACTAATTTACATTCCAAAGTAATCAAAATATTATGTAGCTACCTTAAATATTCAATGATAAAAACAACATAACCGATAACATGAACATAGGTAAACAACCTATCATCGTAATGATAGCTCTATTGAAAGGAAAAGTTATTGCTTAAAGAGCACCACTTAAGAACGCATTAAATTTTATAGACATTTTTAATCTTTACTGAATTCTAATTTATCAATCTCATAATCTCAAAGCTCTTGAAAATAATTTGACGACGGTGAAAAATATTTGGACGGAATCTAAGTTTTTTTTAGTCTGTATGAAAATTGAAGTAAAAACACACATCATATTTTATAAATGTATCATTAACAATAACATGGTAGGTAAGGTTATTATAACGAGTACCTATAGACATATTTTTTTGAATATGGCATGTGATAATTATATTGGACGCATAATTTTTTTGTCAATAGGGTAGTACCGTGCTAAACGAGTACGAGGTAATATGAAATTACATATTAATATATTATTCTTACCGAGTATGCACAAAAGGAATCAAAGCTACGTCCTTCAGCAGCATCAGCTTCTAACCTCACGAGGAAACTTTAGTGCTAAACGTTTACACGCTTCACAATAAATCAAAATCAATTTAACCTTGCGCTAGGTAAACTTAATTATTATTTTTAAAATAAATTGCTTGCTTTTGAACCGGTTTTATACTTGTTAACAATAAGTCCCTACCTACCTCGGTTTTTGTTATAACATGCCTAAAATTACCCATAATTTGGCTACTTCGGTGGTTTTTACCATTCGAGATGTTAAGATGGATCTTATACCTATCTATTGTTCTTACATAATATTTAATTGTTCAAGCTTAACCTTAAACACGTACATTCTCCGGTTCGAAATTCAAAAAAGACAAACAAGAAAAGACGAGAAAAAGCAAACGAAGAAAGTTATAAAAAAAAATAAAAAGGCTCGATGAAACAATAATTCGGCAGTTAGGCACTGCCATAACACCCACTCCCCAAAAATCCGATATTTGTTTCAAAAAAGTGGGACGATATAAAATAAATGTGAAGAGCTGTATTGATATTTAATTTGGTTATTTAAATTTAGCTCGTTTTGTCGTTCTGGCCTAAACAAAAGACCCCTCCTTCTCGACCCATGGATGTAGTAAAAGCCTTACTAAGAGATTACACCAGGGGATGGGCAGCAGCATCTACCTGAGTACTTAACACCAAGCTGCGAACTCCACTACACCTGCCAAGCGTGGTGATTATAGCAAATCCCCCCATTGTATTCAATGGAGGAGGCTTTGGCCAGCAGTGGATGGAAACGGGCTGGTGATGATGATGATCTTTATTTTTAAAAAAGTCTCAAAAGTTATATTTTGTCGACTTTACTATGTACCTAGGTATTGTTCCAAAACTGCCATCCAGATGCTGTTTACCCTACACCTCGAATTTTTCTAACAGTCCTTGTAGGTACAATCTCAAGCCAGGCTTATACGAAAATATTAAACCTCATTCGCCTCCTCTCAAAATCCAATAAGCTGTCGAGTTCAACCAACCAAAGCATCCTCATCTAATAAGAGAACTAATTTAAAACTTTCCCGGCGCACAGCAGCGCCAAATGCCCAAAGTTGAAATTACCGACTTCAGATACGAACCTTTGAAACAGCGCCACCCTGTGGCGACCGGCCGAAGCTTTTCAATGGCTGTTTTTACGAGTTTGCTCTATCCCTGTGTTCGTGAAAGCTCTACGCACACTCACGCACAATTATTGATGCTTACTTTTGTGCGTGTGGGACTTTATGTGTTGACGTTCCATGTAAAAGGTTGCGTTGACGATCCTGTCCCATGGTATTTATCTATTGGTCGGATAGATGGCACTGGGTGTAGCGTTTGCGTTCGCCCACGCGGTCAAACTTCAACGGGCACTCACCAGATTATATTGGGTGGATTTTCACGCGTTTCAGAACACGTCTGCACAGTTCGGATGGCACGTGCCACGAGTAGGTAAAACAAATTTAGACACACGGCACTGTCTGAGTTTAATTAAAACGAGACGTGCTGACCACCTCGAGGTTTTCTCATAACTGTGATAAAATTGCATGTTTTTTTATTTCATTTTCACAGTAACACACCGCGAAGAAATGTAGAGCGAAACTGCATTGGCTATTGTTTAGTTTGCCAATTTATACGGGTCGGTTACACTTGCGACTTTTATTGATGCATTACCGATAAAACAGCCATAATGGCTTTTTCCGTGGCCTTAATAGCTTTATACCGAGGATTTTCACTTCAAATACCACATCAGTATGCACCTGCATCTTTACAAAACATTAAAACAATTTATAACCATAGTTGTTCGAATATATATAAAAAAATTAATCAGTTCTCTCATATTTTGTGAGCATAAAAGTTATCATTACTATTATTACTTACATACGTATAAGACAACAATTCTATCATTTTTCGTTAAGTAGTTTTAAACATATAAAAGTAACCTGAATGCCAACGATCTTTATTATAAGATCGTTGCTGAATGCGATCGGTTTGAAAAGGTGATAATATGACTGAATACTGAATATGATGGTTGAACAAGCATATTATTATCCACAGAGTTCTTATGATACATAGAGCTAATAAATCAACACTTTATTCAAAATTCAAATTTCTATATTGTGGGAGAACAGAAAATACGTCAGTAAATTGTTTTAAATAAGTAAATGATATGGAAAGGCTTCTGACTGTGATACCTGTTTATTTCACGTCAAACACTACCAATTTACTCGCAGAAATAGTAGAATAAATACCTTGTTTTATAATTCTATTTTCATATAACTAATCTCTTATTGAATGTAACATCTTAGATTAACTTCACAGCATAGTTAATTGTTTAAAAAGTTTTTATATTGTTCATAATGTGCATTTATCTGATTCAGTCTAAATAAATAAATTTGAATTTAAATTTTTTTGACCGTCATTTGTTATTCTATCAATTTATTTCAAGAAATGTATAGCTGTGATATGTCTGGCCTACGATTTGATCCCTCCGTCTCCTCCCGTAGATGTCGTAAAAGCCAACTAAATTACACCAGCACTTACAACACCAATACATGCGATAACCAATCCGCCTGCTAAGCGTTGTGATTGACTATTATACAGTGGACATCAACTGGATGTTGAAAACCTATAGGTACAGGAACTTCTTACTGCAGATACACAATGTTGTATCATCAGCATTTAGGTCCTTTAATCAACATTCAATCTAAATCTCGATGCTTCAATACCCCAGAGATCTTGATTATTCGCAAAACAATGGAGTTCTTATCGATCCTGTTATCAGGTTTAATATGCGTAGAAAGTTACAACGTTATCAGCTGCCCTATTTCGTTATCAGTTGGCTACCTGAAATGTTATTGTGTTAGTTATACGGACTGTGAGATGAATACGAAGGCTTATTCGCAGGATGGAATTCTTTAAAGCCTGTACATGCCTTTGGACATTTGATATAAAATTATGATGCCACCAAATTATCTGGGCCTATACTGTCAAATGAATCTCGTGCACAAGATGACATCCGCACCACATCTCGTATGACACCCATAATATGGTTCTGGTGGGTATATGTATCCCATAGTATGGTTCAAAATTTTGTAACTAAAGCCAGTTTTTTTAAACAATTTTTGAAGTGTTTTAAAGTAAAGTGTAAGTAAAATTCCCTAATAGGACGCTGCCAACTGATCAGATAAATTGGTGTCACTATAAGCTTGTGTAGGTATTATTTTGTATTTAATTAAAAACATTATTAAATGTAGAAACTTCGGTCAAAAAACGACAGATCAATATAAAATAAACGCTTTTTCTATCAAAGTGGTCACGCTTGTTTTCCTTATTTTTTTTCGTCCTGCTAGTTCGGTAATCATAATGTCACCTTGGGTTTTTTTAGGTTTTAACATTTTATTTTTGTAATTCTTATTGTGTATCTAAATCTAGAACTATTTTTACCTTACCATTTTGAAAAAGGTAATTGAGTTTGTAACAATAGAGATAAAGGCAAGAAAAAGAACAGAAAACATGTAAAAATATTCAAATAGAAGGAGAGTTAAAGAAAATAAATCAGGCTTGAATAAAATGTGTACATGCTTTTTTCATATCATGCACAACTTCATCATTATCATCATCAGAAACCTTTAGACTTCCACTACTGGACGAGGCTATAGGTATCCATAATCACCACGCTTATCAGGTATGGATTGGTGCCTGCAGTATTCGTGTTGAGAACTCACGTGAATGCTGCTGGCTGCTGCCCATCCCCTTAGTTGGCTTTTACGATATCTACAAGAGGAGATTGATAAGTCTATTCTTAGGCCGGACACTCCACGGCAAATTGTATTCAAACTCAATGATTTTGAAATCATAAATATGGATTGTAACCCTTCTTAAGAAAGCAATTAAAATATATTTACAGCTAAAACACCTCCTTACACGTAAAGTCTCGGGTCATCGCATCGACCTCTACCTCAGCTGATCGTAGCCGTTAAATCTTTACAACCTATGACGTCACTCTTTTTTCTCCAAATGATTTACAACCCATAAACCTTCACAATAACTGTACCGATTGTTCAACACAGTCTGACCGCAATGTTTAAACCCTTTCTAGGTAAGACCCGTTAATTTTTTCAACTGTATTTTTCGTTTTTGCTCTAGTTTTCGTAGGAAGTCGTTAAAATTGTAATATGCAAAAAAGGGTTAAGTTGAGACAATGATACTTTTGTGTTTTGAGCGATTTTGTATGGATTTTATTGTCCATTGCGCAACGGCTTTCGTGATGCAAATTGTAAAATTCTATTATGTTTCAGTTTTGTGTGGGGTAGGTTGTTGCACTGAGCGCAATAACATCTGCAAGTATTTGTGAAGAATACAGTCACAAAGCTGCACTCAACGAATTGTCTGCGTAGTTTAAAATTCTAATAAATGGCTGCAACAAAACGAAGCTACGTCGAAAAATACAGTGATTTTGTTATCAGTTCACATTTTTACACCCCAACTCTAATCTTCCATAATAGGTTACGCTCCTCTCCATCCAAAAGTTGACTGGAAGAGACCGCTTTTTTGATCTTCTCGTTACAGATACCGCAAAACCTCAAGACGAAAGTCTGGGCGTGTTGAAGAGACGTAGTCGCTAATTATCAACCGTATAGACAGGCTCAAAGTAGTGCAGCAGGCTATGGAGAGAGCTATGCTAGGATTTTCACGGCGTGATAGGATCCGTACAAGAACCAAGATCACCAACATAGCTGTAAGAATTAGCAAGTTGAAGTGGCGATAGGCACAGGTCATAGTATAGCTCGCAGAACTGGCAACCGTCGGGCAATAAAGGTTCTCGAGTGGCGACCACAAACCGGATGACGCAGTAGAGGAAGGCTCCCCTCTTGATGGATGCAAATTATAAAGGTGGCAGGAAGTTAGTGGATGGAGGTGGCTCAATACTATTCGTCGTGGTATTCTAAGGCCTATGTCCAGTAATGAACTTCTGTATGTTGATGATGATGATCGCTTTTTACCAATAAGACCGCCCATTGTATATTTAGTTAAATTTTATTGGTGCGTATAAATTCTTAACTAGTTTGTAAGTTGTAAAATAAAGTGTTTCATTCATTTCATTCATTAATTCATTCATAATTTGATGGAATTTGGCACAAAGTTATTAGGTACAAAGTTATATACACAGTAAGCACATTGAAAATTGCCGTAAAACATTATCATGGCTCTAAGCAGAGATAGCGCGGTCTGCGGTAGAGCAAATAAATTAATATATGGCAATGAAATTGTTTATTAGGAGTTGTGATGCTAAATCATTGGCTAAATGTCAAATAACTATGAGCTAAATTTTCGTTTTTTTTTTGTAAAAATTTAATTTTTCATACTGAAATTTGATTATCCTGCTATGATCTGCTATGATGATGAAATCAGTACCTAATCAAAACTGTGAGATTATCAAAATCGGCCCATGCACGACCCGTCTACTATTTTCCATCACGGAGTTCCAGTGCCCACATTCCGTCTTCACCACGTCAGCGATCAGCACGTTGTCACCATAATATTATATTTTTGTTATAAAAATTTGACAGGTATTAACAATATACACATTATTACATTATTTGATACGACATTTTAACTCAATCAGTTGGGTGAAACTTGTTTAAAATACAGTTGCAAGATTTTACACATAGTACGTACACAAAGTGGAGTGGTGAGTTTGTATTAAAATATAAAATGTAATAATTAATACATTTTGATTTAATTTGTTACATGTATTTTATATATAATAACTAATATTTTTTTGCATTTATAATATGATATAAATTATTTTATTTAGTTCGGTAATTTTTATTTAATTTTAAATATTAATTCAGAGCTTAAAACCCTAAAAAACCCACCAAAATTAGTACAAACCTCATAATAACAATGATAACGTATTTTTTCCTATTGAGGAAATACGGTTATGATATTTCAGATTTAATACTCAATAAAAATACAGTAAAGACTGGCATTCATAATACCGATATTAAACAACAAAACACGAGGGATGGAATTAGGCGTCACTATATAATATATATCGAAAATGAAAACACTAGGGGGAGTTTTCAATATAATTGGCCATAAACAAGGTAATTGAACTGTATCGCCAAAAGACAATATACGTATACCTACGTGGTATCCATAAGTATACCTACGTGGTTCTGTGGAGTCCTACGTTTCTCTTGTTAATATGAAATATGACAGAAGATTACTTTTTAACGAAGTGCTGACAGATTTAAGTCTTAGATTTAGGCATGACTCAGCGTTTTAGTGTATAATTAAATCTAAATATCCATGAAGTCATGACAGGTTAAAGACATAGAACGTCGCACATTTTAGTTTTTTTTAACCGAAACCTTTTGAAATTGATATGCACGAAGACACTTTCTGAAGCTCTTGAGATAAATAATAAATTAGATAACTAAAGTTGGAAGGAAGCGTGCATTCGCAACAATTTTCTAACAACTTTGGTTAGGGCTCTTTAGTAATCGGGCAATATAATCATTGAAAAGATTTAGGGCAAATTCGGCATCAACCAAATTCAAATATTGATTAAATAATCTTCTTTCTCATCAGCTGATAGAACATCCACTGCTGAATGAGGCCTCCTCCATAGCATGCATAGCGTAAAACTCTAAGCCTGCAATGGGGGAGATTTGCCATAATCACCACATTTGGCAGGCGGCTTTGTGATCACAGCTTGGTGTTACTACTCACAAGTACTCAGGAGACTGCTGCACATCCCCTAGCGTGATCTCTGTGTCACATTTCACGACATCCACAAGAGGAGTTGGAGGAGTTCTTTCCCTAGGCTATATACTACCTAGGTTCATTGATTTAATATTATATTTTCCGAAAATGTTAATTTATCTTATTCTCCATCCAAAGTTATTACTTTTTTACATCCATGGTTTACCATAATGTTACATTATTTGGATATGTTTCCGTCTATTATTCAAACAGGTTGTGTCTATCAAGTTTCCTGATGATTAGAATATCAATTTCCAGTCGAAAGATGATAGAATTCAACACCGACCATTTAGATACTGATACTTATCAATAAAGTCCTGCGTGGAATTTTGAAGCTTTCCACTTTGAATGAGCGTAGGAGGTTTGTTATCGTTTGGTCAAATATTGTAATCATCATCAACATAATCAGCCTGTATCAGCCCACTGCTGGACATAGGCTTCCCTCATATAATGCCTTGACAAAATGTCTTGAAGTGCCTCCATCCACCGCACTCTTGCATGCAACCTATAAAGCTATTAGGTATAAAAACATTGTAATAGTAAAAGATATTTCAAATTAGAAAAAATGTTATTGTAACGTTAATTATTTGTTATTCTTTGTTTTGACCAATAAGAGATAAACCTTTATTTTAAATTTTATTCTTTTTTATTTTGTTTTATTTTTTAACGTTGCGTCATTGTATTACGTTCCTATCAACAAAATGTCATGGATAGATCAAATAAAAACGCTGCATAGTTATAGGAAATAACCTGCAATTAAAGGAGTTTGTGAGGTTTGTAAAGATCACAAAATATTCAGTTAGTTTTGTCTATGCCTTCCTTCCGTATTATGCGTTGCGTACGCACCGAAGACATTTTTTGTTACTCTAAATATACATACGTAAGTGTCGGCTCATAAATCATGGACTCGTTACGATATACGAGCTCGGGCGGGCGTACACCGCGATTGAGCTCCAATTTTAGGTAATGACTCAGTGATAAGCGACGATCGCATCGCTATCGAAAACTTTTAAACTGTATCCTAAGATTGGAACTCGATCATTCGTTTTACGTGAGATAAGTAATTTATTAAAAACTCTGAAACTTTCACAATCGCTGAGACCTTTATTTTTACACCAGTCACGTATGTTTCTACTTCGGCGCCAAAATTTATTATTTACAGAACGAAATCTTTTGTATATTGGCACTAAACGTCAAAAACGTGAGCATTAATTGACAATCCGCGTCAGCGCTATGAAATCGAATGGAGTATCAAAAACACGAACCAGTGGCAGACAACATGAGAAAAAAAAATACTTTTATAGCTTTTCACGCGTTCTTTTTATTGATAAAAATATTTAAATCTTATCTTCCGTTTACAGCACACTCCGTCTGATTTCGTTTTAAATTGTAAACTCTTGATTTCATTTTATTTGGGACGTAACTTGGTTTAATCCACTTTATGTCATCTACCAAGTGTCATAGAAACTTTCACCGCTTAGTTTGTGTAGTAAAACCCCTACCTAATCGCTTTCAAGGGCCTTAAGCGGCCATGACCCGTCGCGAGTGTCGCTCTGAGGATATAACATTGCGATTGGATGCATCAGTACAATCATACGAAAAACTGTAGAAAATTCCGTTTTTGTTCAGGTTTTATTATTTTTCAGTCCACTGAACAGGGTTATTTGAGGTTAATACCGATGAAACATCGAATTGTACAGACGGGGATAAAATTTAGATAGAACCTTGAATTTTAAAAGAAACTTATATTCAGCAATGCATTATCCGTGAAGTGTCTGGCCTCAGAATAGACCCCTCCATCTCGTCCCGTGGATGTCGTGAAAGCCGACTAAGGGATTACAGCAGGGAATGGTTGGTAGCATCCACCTGAGTACTCAGCACAAATACTGCGATCACCATCCCGCTTGCCAAGCGTGGTAATTATGGAAATTATTTTTTTATGGGGAAGGCTTTGTCCAGCATTCGACGTCTAAAGGCTGTTGACGATGATTTCGTAATGCATTAATAATAAATAATCATAAATAAGTAAATGCTGGACATTTCACACCACATTATCTAGCCTGAAACTAAGCAGAGCTTGTGTTATGGGCACTTGATAACTGCTATACATAATTCAATACCTACATTACATTAGATATATATTCTTTATCTACTCTCATACTGAAATATAGAGATTAAAAAACTAAAAACAGAACTAAAATGGCAGTCTTTATGCGCAAGCCATCGAAATAAATTTAAAAAATTACATTACGATACAGCTCTTCTATGGACAACTATATCATAATATAACTTTTTTTCCATTACGATACAACTTCACTTGAACCAAGGAGTTTTTGCAGTTTTTCTATACATAATCTGTGGACGCGGCGCAAAACGCTCGCGCGTATGGATTTTGGCGCTAAACGTTTACAAATAAAGGCAAATTATAAGCTGTAATTTTACGCAAATATCATTGTCAAAATAGTTTTTGTTTTAAAAAATGTCTGAAAACGACAGTAGCGATACTGAAGAAAATTTTACACCACCGGACATTCTCGAAGCTGCAACGAACAAATGAACCTCTTACCGGCGAAATCTAGTAGGTATTACAATAAAATAAAAATATAATAAATAAATGGTTTTATGCTCTGGGCTCTTATAGTATCACACGAGTGTGATACTATAAGAGCCCTTATTATGTAACAGTTTCATTAACTACTATTATTATACATAGAAAATACCCAGAACACCCTGAACAAATATCTTCAGATCGTACAAATATTTGTTCCGATGCGGGAATAGATCCCGCATCCTCCTGCGTCTCAGGCGAACATTCGCCAACCGCGCCACAGAGGTCGTCAAAATATAAAATTATATATTACCTATTAAGCATATTAAATGTATGGGCACGTATATGTCGCTTTTCTTATAGGTTAAAGTCAAAATGTTATAAGACTTTTAATAAGATACATCAGAACTCAAGTATGTAATTATATCCGTGAATAAAGGAAAATTCTTCGACATTTGATGGACTTAGCATCGATACTATCATATTAAATGAACATAAAAATGACAAGATCATGCCTACGATTGCATTAAATTGTGATGTTTACGGGTACGTTTAAATTGAACCAGTATGTAGTAGCTACTATGGTATAGCCTGTCATAGATAATATTCGAACTCAGGTGGTACTCTCGAATGGATGGAAGGCAATTCCAATGCTTTTACCTGAAGCATGCATGGAGATTGCTTTCAATAGCGTACGTCGACGTATAGGTACTTATGAACGTAGCTTTTATGTAATGCCTTGGGGACATGTTTTGAGTAGAAACGGTAGAATTGATGTAAAAACTAATGAAAAGGACTTTGAAAGTTGATTTTACATTGTTCTTGTAACAGAGTAAAATGTTATGATGTTAACAAAATTGTATGTTTATTTTCATGAATCTTAAAGAAAGTGAACGAAGTTGAGACTTTAGTACGTACATAAGTAGATTCAGAAAAGACTAGTGTATCATCTAGGTACTGTTAGATATATAATTGTTTATTGTCATACTCATAAACCTGTGTCCATAAATTTTCAAAGATTTTGATTATTAAAAAGAGTAGTTTCTACTTTTACCTAAGTTTTTGATTCGTCGAGCAGCATGTAATAAATCCCCATGAATTCCATCCAAAAGGTAGACACATTTTTAGATATAATCCGTGGATGCTGCATTTGAATATTGAACGGGAACATTTCAACATTCAACAAAATTTACATACAAACTTTCTTTTCAATACTCGTCGGTAAAATTCCTTTATCGATTTGAATCAAAATTTATTCACTATGCTTGAAATCTGATAATCCTCAATAGTACAGCTAAAATCAACTCATACAAAATACGTAAGTTATTATCTGATTCTTGTTCGAACGATGTCGCCTGTTCATTAGAATTCAACGTGCTCAATTTTAGACTTTACGACAGTTACGTATAAAGTTGGTATTTGAGTTTGGGGTAGGGTATAGGGTGGGATAATGGGGTCATTTGGCCGAAGTGACGTGTAATGTAGCTACATAGGTAGACGTGTAGAGGCGTGTACCCAAAGTGTTGGAATATTGGATTTGTGTATTTTCCATTGCTTCATACATAGCTGACTACGAGTTTTTTGTTCATGTACTTTTTAAGTGCTATTACTTTACAAGATTTTATGTGTAAACAAACCATCCAAGACGCAAACACATTTTTTTTGAGACTAAAATAAATACAAACAGCTTTACCACTTAAAACATTTATTTATTTATTTATCTAACAAACCGATTACAAAAAAAATTGGTTAGTAATGTCTTGAAACCTAAGTTAGGTTTGTCTAGACACTAGGTTCTCGATGAATTAAGTTTTTATTTTTAAATAAGTACGTATTTTTATCTCGATAAAAAAATCACATAGCTACTTTTAATTTTCGGCTACTTTCGTTTTGCTTTCAATGATGCAAATTATTAGGTCGATAATTTAATACAACAGCTTACAAATCACGCAGGGCTCACTCAAGAGATTTTGTAAAATTTGTTATGTTGTTGAGATATTCAAATTAAATGCTTTGTTTTTTTTTGTACAAATATTCACGTTTATATTATACGTACCCTGAAAAAATATTTCTTATCCTGTAAGTAAACATGAAGAGTATTCGCAATGTACAATGTAAGTACAGTGTACCCTTTCTCATTTTCCCATATTGGTCGGGCCGACATTACACCCCGGAGGCTTGGAACTATAAGCCCCGTAGTATCCGATCAACTAATGACAACTAAGAATTCTCATTATGTAGGTAGGTTATAGAAATGGTTTTTACCTTATTTGAACATTAGTAAATTGGTAAAAACTTTCAAAATCGGTGGGTGCCACGAAGTTTTTGTATGATCACCATTACAATCTTGCGTGAGTACAAACAACAGAATAATGCATAAGTTGTTTTGATGAAAAATATTAGGTTTTCAAAACAAGCTTTTAAGAAATTAGTGATCGGAACCATGAGCTGATCAATATGACCCCAAACGTGTGTATATGTTATAGTTTAATTAGTTAAATTTAATATTGTTTTGCTTAAATTCAAAACATTTCAAATAATGCTTCTGAAATGAAACATGTTAAAAAAAATATATATCATATTGTTACAGTGTTGCGTTTTTTCTTGTGTCATTTGAGAAAAAGAAATAGTTCCTATCTGAATCTTTTTTTAGCTGACCTGCTTGACTGCTCTCATCTCAAATCTCACGTCTATATTCCTGCGACTGTGCAACCCACGGACAAAAAAAGGCCCTTTGAGGCTCTGCTTACCATTTCGAGAAAAAGGCGTATATTTATTTATGTATGTCATAAGGAAAAAGGTAATTATCACAATCTTACTAAATACCTAAAGCTTTTTTTACAGATCACAAATACAAATTTCTCTGGAAAACTATAATAATCTTAGGCTGACAGAAATGAATCAAGGTTTACCAACGGGTACCGACGCAAAAACATGATAAACAGGGGTTTTTCTATTAAAGAGCCCGTATTTCTATACCCCATAGAAAAGTATTTTCGATACTGCTAAATCAACATTTTCCGCTGTTTCCTTGTGGAGTTTTCACGAGAAAATTTTATACCGCCCGCCTTGCTAAAACCCTCTATTGGGTAAAATGGAGCGTAGCTGGGTTCTTTGCCAAGTATTTTCTGTTTCGAACACAAATAAACCGGGTACTGTGCAAAGAAACTTTCTCATATTCTGTGGCATTACTCTGAATTATTCGTTACTAACTTTTGGTTATATCATGACCGTGCTCTGAATATTCGCTGTCCCAGAGTTTTGTGCCAAACCGTATTAAGCAAAGTTTATTGAATAAGTACCTACTCGGAGTTTACGGCCGTGTTTAATTAAGTGGTCTGATTAACTTCATATTGGGCTAGTTATATCAAGGAAGTTTTGGTAACTTTTAACAGTGTTTTGAGGAGTTGGAATTAAATGTTGCCATTCTAACTTAGGGCGTTAACGTGGGAAACTAGCTTTTCGTATGGGAAACTAAAGAAATGCTTTTAGCTGTAAAATCTTCTAAGCTTGGATTACCTTTAAAAGCGCATTAGAGTTTTTTTACGTTTTTTTCAGAGAGGGAAAAATGCTTATGCTAAGGCATGGACACATTTTTTTGGTTTTAAATAAAGTCAACCCTTTTACGCTCATCTCAATTACCCATACACGTCATTGGCCAATTAGAGGGACGTAACCGGTACCGCAAAGCACACATCGTAAATTAGACACGCACAAACACGCTTAATGAGTGTAAACACTTGTCGCGGCCAATAGGGATCGAACGCTTGTACTGATTGTTTGAACATGGACCAGCGTGTATTTGCGTTAGGGTCAAGTGTTGTGGGGATCTTGCCGAATGAAAATGCAGAAAAGAAAAAGTCTACCTGTAAATTCTTCATAGTTCATCATCATCGTCATCAGCCTATTAAAGTCCACTGCTAGACGTAGGCTCCCATAGAATGCCACAACAAAAGGTCTTAAGCCGTCAACTTCCTAACTTTAAAATATCGTCTGTACATCGAGAAAGTTATTTAATAATAATTAATAATTTAATAATTTAATAATAATAATTTATTTATTAATCAAAAAAAAAAAAAAAATAAATAGTCCATCTGCGTCGTCCGATTCGTGGGAGTACCTTTATTTCACAACGGTTGTCAGTTCTGCAAGCCATATCTTAGCCATATTAGGCCTGGGAATTGGCACTTCAACTTACTAATTCGGTATATTGGTGATCCTGGTTTTTTTCATAGTTCAGTTTAACTTTTTTATAAACGCCCTTTAATATACAAAAATGGAACTGTACAATAATGTGTCTGACACGGATTATTTCAAAAATAAAGCAATCACACTGTCATTGTCCAAGTTTAAAGAAACATGTTTATGTTTATCCTCCGTGTATTTACGCCCTGTCTTCAAACTGGTTTATTTCTCTTGATTTTCACTCTCTGCATAATTTATGACAACAATATTTTACTGTTTCAATGTTATTCCAGTTTAAATAAACAGAACATTCGTAGCAAAACTATCTACTTTCATCCTTTCTTTAAAAGTTTCTAGACGAATCATCATGTTTGTTAAAAACCTGCACAGTCCAACTTTAAATTTTAAAACCATTTTGTAGTGAGCTCTCGTAATTAAGAGGTTACCCCGCAATAGTCTGTGCATTCGAATGTTTTGAGAGGCAAGGTGGGTCTTTTGTAAGTGGCTGTGTATCTTGAAGAGTATCAGTTGGACAAACACGGAGGGGGTGGGAAGCAATGGGAGGGGGGTGGTGTTTACTACGCTCTAGGGAGGTGCGCGGAGAAATGAAATTGGCAGATATTTCGGCGCTGTGACACACACGTGTAGGTAAGCTTCGCATGCAATGAAAGTTTTGCGAGGTTTTTCCACTTTCGACACGAGATGAATAAAGTAAAAGAGGTAGGTACAACCTACGTTTATATTTATGTTGGAAATGAAAAAGAACCTTTGCGTTATGCCGCTCCGGAGCACTTACCTACATAAGTAAATAGGAAAATGTAATAACACCGGCCCGAAAACAAGCCACTTTTGTGCGTCATAGAACCAAACAAGCACACCTACATTTTGAAGGAAAATATTTCTTTCTCTGAGCCAAACGACCTGTCATCTTGATGTTTTGAATTATTTACGAGTCTAACATTGTTCAAATGTGAAAACATCCTTCAGCTGAAACTATAATCATGTAGAAGTTTGCAACAAAGTTAGTATTTTCCTACGCAATCTCATCGACAATGAAAATAATAGACATGTTTGTGCGCCCAGAGGGATTGCTCTCGAACTTTAACACATTCAATATAAAACTTCTATAAAAATATATCTACTATACGAAAATTTGTTCGCGCAACTTTTGTAAGTTGGTACTTATGATACGCCGTAAAAGTAAGCCTTCATTACCGAACAAAAATAAAACCATGAAACTTTTCAAGTGGGCCGTGATTTTTTTACCGACAATCTAGAAATACTTGCTGAATAGTAGGTATTTTTTAAACTTTGACGATCAGAACACATATTTGTTGATATTGTCACGGGTATTTATGGCCGTGTATACCCGACACTACTACTAGAGAGTGTACTTGAGAGTCAGCCCGCGACCATGATTGTTTTAACACTTTCGAAACGTCGGGAAAAAAATAATAAGGTAATACAAGCGATAAATACCCGTGACAATGTCAACAAACACTGCCGACTGGTCCCAAAGCATTATATAAAAAAAAAAATATAATAAACGTTGATGCAACCAGAGACTAATGTACCTAATATTGTTGTGGTAATTAAGACTGTGCAATAAACATTATTTATCTTTTATCTTTTATTTACTAGTCTCTGATGCAACCTATATGCTTTTAAGACTTATTTAAATACATAAATAAATATACACACATAAACAAATCCCTAAAGAGATAGGCCGAGCCATGATAGGCTACAATATATACATATATATATATATATATACATACTGTATTCAGTACACAATAGTAGGAATATAGACGTGACAAGTGGTGAGCTCATGGCCGTCATTGCGACACTGACGCTTTCTTCCAGTATGACTTAGCCAGGGCAAATCAAAACAAAACAAAAATATTATATTCATTGAAATCACAAAGATCATTTTGAAACTAAAGTTACTCCTGTTTTAACGCGATGAAGCAAAACTCAGGGCATCAAACACAACTTGCTTAATTTAATAATCTTTTTCACTACTAGGTAGGAAATGCTTGTATGGTGCCTCGGAGCAGGTAGAAGCTGATACATGGAAAATGAGAACTTAAAAACCTTAGGTAGGAGCGGAGACAAGGTAGGAGTCAAAAGTAAAGAGAATCAGCAAAAGTTTATAAGACAACAGACGCTACCTTTGATATACTTACAAAATAACAATCTAACAAATCAATCAGAAAAATCATATACCACCAAAAATTTCCAAACAAGTCCAGCTAAAAATTATGTTTTAAAAAACAACTGAAAGGTTAACTTCATTTAAAAACTGTATGTTGCACGATGCTGTCAGCCTGTGGTTAGAAAATTATTTGCCTTACAAAACAACTGACTCATTAGGCCGTTCTATATGCTCTCATTATGCCGTTCTATAAGCGTGGCATGTCGGTAATGAGCTCGATACGCTTCGCCTACGGTCACAGTACCTAACCCGGAGACCCTAATTCCGAGGGAACGCGTGACAGACCCATTTCTATGGCGGTCTATCTATTATTCCAGGGCTGTCCGTAACTAATATAAATGTCAGGGCTGTTATAAAAATATGATTTTTAACAAAAACTATCCTCATTGTAATTATGCTTTATGCACTCATATAACTAAGTAATGACGATGTTTTAGTAATACATTCAGCTTTATATTTTACAAAACAATCAAAGCAAAAGTTATATCACTCAGACAAAAGATATTAAGATGGTTTAGCTATATTAACAGACAAAGAACCGTCTGCAGCTCCAAAGCCCGCACATTACGCTACCAACGTCAGTACTTATAGCCAGTGGTTCTCGTATACCGTGAAGCTTATTGAGGTATCAACGAATACAGCTGTCATATGAGAACAATATAATAACAATACTTAACAAAACAGGCAGGTATTCTATACATGGAAAGCGTAGGTAATTTCAAAAGCGTCTGCGAACCGTTTGACAATCAAACTGAACGCTCACACCAGTGGGCTCATTTCCTTTTTGTTACGAAGAACGGTGCTCATTTACATAAATTTACCTATTGTTATTCTCGGTACGTCTTCCATCTCTGAGACAAATGAGATCTCACAAACTTATTCGTAAAGGAAATTTTGTTATACGACGGAATAGGCGCCGTATCGGAAACGAGTTAAATATCTGAGGCTCTTTTGTTTTGTTTTAAAGCCTCGAGGAAAATAACAAGCAGGCGGAATATTGATGAGGTCGGCTGGTAGATTGGATTTCAAGGAGATTGTATCTTACATTTGCAATAGCGTTTTGGAGTCCATCTCGGCTTCCGTTTCGTGACAGGATATAGAACGAATATTTTTTGCGAGTGAAAGTTATGACTTCAATTTTTTTTCGTTGAAAATGTATTTTTTAAAACAAGCTTTTATTAAATTAGTGATTGGAACCGTGAGCTGATCAAAATGAGCTCAAACACTGCCAAGCCACTATTAATCATCCAGAAATTCCGGTCTCCACCATCAGGTCTGCACACCGTCACCATAATAAATTGGGTTTTCATCTGAACTTGACAGGTACGAAAAATTTCAGCTCAATCGGTTAGGTAGAACTGGCTCAAAATTCAGTTTCAAGATTTATCCCACCACTAACTAACATACATAGTAACAGGTAAAGTTCAATAAAAGCTTGTAAATAATAAATATAAATACTATTTTGTCTTCGTTTATATAATGACGTGAAAAAAGTACATAAATTCAGTTTGGTAGCCAGAAAAAAAAATATGTTAGCTTATTTTTATATTACAAAATGTATGCACGTAAAAAGTTCTTATTGAGTAACGACTACTTTTCAGCAGGAAATGATTTTTACCAATTTTTTAGCATCGCCTGTTTCTTGAATCGTTTTCTAAATAGTTTTCCTTTTACCTATAAAATAGTATATAGAAGGAATATAGTGTTTTTCCGCTAAACGCTAACCCAATTTATCTTTTTAATAAACCAGTATCAAAACCTATCACAGCTGAGATAACGCCAGTATTGGAGTAGTAAAGTAAATGAGACCTTTTCGGCACAGCTGCACGTATGGAAGCTACGCGTGGTAGGCCACAGACTGGTGTGAAGCAGCTAGGTCACTTCTGTCAAAACAGAGCGATCCCTGCTTTCAGAGTCGTATAGAAGTTATGTTTAGTATCCATCCGTATTAGGTTCCTACTTAAAGAATGTAATGGAAAATTTCGGATGCAAAACACGCGCAAATTTGTTGTTAACGCTTTGACGGTTCAAAGCTTCCACAACAATTTTCAAAACTGAAAGCATCCGATATTTATAACTACTTTCTTTACGTAAGACGCATACTGAACCAAATTTAAATCTCTTTCACCGTGCTCAAATGGCTACGTTTTTTATAACATAATTTTTCTTTTCTCCTTAACAAAAACATATAACACTGTGTAGAAACCAGTGAGTCCTTGAAATTTCAAATTAAAAAGTTTAAAAAGAAAACCTCTAGATACCTCATTCATTTGTCCAGTGCTAAAAGGAAAGCGAAAGAAGTGCACCACGTTCACTCACCTTCTGAAAAATAGTGTCGAAACTTGTCGGTGCGGTCATTATTCGTGAAATTCCCGTTTTTTTATGTATCCTTCAAATAAGTTTTGGACCATTGTGATGGACAACAGACTTCCTAATAATGATCGAAAGTTGGCTTGAGCACATGTAACTAGGAAAAAAGTCAAAGTCAATAGTATTTTATTCATTGAAATCACAAGGACCATTTTGAATCATCTTATAAAATAAAATTACTCCTGTTCTAACGCGACCAAGCCTAGAAGAATCAGGGCAACAAACATGGCTTGGTGTGATTTGATGATCCTTCTTATGGTGGTACTTCACATGGCGTATTTGCGTAAATGTTTGCATTATTTTGCCAAGGCAAACAACATTGTGTTCTGATGGATTCATGGTTGCTTTTGCCTTGGATAAATAACGCAAATATTTGCGAATATACACCAAGTGAAGTTGCACCTTTACATCAACAGTAATGGGCATCGTTAAAAATTTAACGGTCTCTTTCAGTACTTGTACCTGTCTTTTATTGACTGAACCAGCTGGTCCCACATAAGCTGTGGCGTATAGAAGCAGCCCGCAGTCGGGTGTAGCCGCACGGAAACCGTTCTGATAAGGCATGATATGAATTCGGATTTAGGACTTGTCGTTTACTAGTTATTTTATATTTGCCGTGGGAATCCTGCTGAAAGATATTGAATCTGTTAATTTTGGTAAAACATATTTTCGTAAAGAATTTATAAAAAAATAGGCCACCACAAAAGGTTAGGAAGACCCTCCAATCGATGGACTAAAGGTTGCAGGAATTCAATGAATTGAGGGGGGTTAAGAACGTTCAACGTGGCATTCTAGGAGGGAGGCCTATGCCCAGCAGTGGACTTCTACAGGCTGATGATGATGATGATGATCACACTATTGCATATATCATCATTCTACAGTTACTACAGGTACTTCTATGTTTCAGGTACTTGTCACTGATTACTTCTAGGTCACCTTGCGTCAGTGACCAGCTTAAGGGATAGTGGCCCTGTCTACAATGACACCCAAGGAATACCGGCCAAGCTGGATGTTTGGCCAATATTTGCACGGACTTGTTGGGCAATTTTCGTTAGTATAAGATTTGGCTTGACGCCAAACTGGAAGAAAGCGCTAGCCGAGGTGGTCATTGAAAGTAATGGCGGCGATGAGCTCACCACTTGTCAGTGAAAAGAGGCTCTGAGGCCTTTTTCCCTGAAGGGGCTATGTTATTATGTATGTATGTATTTATGTATTTACCAACGTTTAAGGAGTATTTCAGTTTGGTGCATTGCTGTAGACAGCTTAAAACACAATAGCTCCGTCCGGAGAGTATTTTGGACGAAACATCGACAAGTTAATGAAAGACATTTGTATGTAACGGACTTGAGCAAGCTTCCTCCTGGGTCCGATAATGGCAAGTATTGCGTGTCGTGATAGAAAGTGAGTGGCTATGTTGCTATCAGTTTTAAAACTTAATGATAGCTTCAAATTGTATTTTTCAGACCGCTAAGTTCGTGTTTACTATGGAAAAATCATTTGTTTGAGCCCGTTCAGGTTAATATTGTTGATTTCTTACAATACCCTCCGGGTTTTTATAATATCCCTATCCCAGAATGTCTCTTTCAAATAATTTCACGGAAGTGCTGAAAAATTTAGTACGTATGCGTACTACTGAATTTTTCAGCACTTTTGTTTATTTTAAATGTGGTCGTTTTGATTATTTACTCAGGCAAGAGAGAACCTTTGTTACTATTGTTTACTTGTTTGTTTGGTTATTCTTTGTTTGTATTATTACGCTTACTTTCAAGCACATCATTATAGGATGGGTACTAGTATGCAACCGCAGCTTTGCTCACTTGCTGTGTGTATATAGGTGTATGTATATAGGTCATACTCTATCCCTGTTCCAAATTACTTTTTAGAAATCAGTCAAACCGTTGCAAAGGCATTGAGTATCCGCATTTATTAATAGAATAGATAATAAATGAATTCATGTTTAAAACATTTACTTAAATTGTAAAACTTAGAAATTGTACGCCTTCGAATCAAATGACCATCGCCACCAGTAATAAGTCCCTCTTAACCATTTCGACACAAACGGCCGCCCGCACCGTTCGCCCGAGAGGTGGCCGTTTGGCTCTCGAGTACTCCGCCTCCTTGTACCCGACCCAGCACAGTTTTCAGCCAAATTCGAGAACAGCATTTTAGCCTAGCGTCGTAAAAGGATCTCACGATCTCAGTACTGACGCGACTAGCGACATCTAAATTCAAATTTTTCCTTCTCGACTCTGAGGAACCTTACGACCTTCCTATCTGCATAAAGCGAGATGATTTTCATTTTATAACGTAAACTATTTTTACGCGGACCCGTAAATCGATTTCGCTTACGCTCGACGTGGCTTATATTTTTTTTACGAATCAAAATCAATCCAATGACATTCAAAAATCGCACCCCTGCACTTAAACTTCATTTCCATAAATAATATTTGATAATGACTATTAATAATACTGTTAGTTTTAAAAGGGTCTTTAATACTCATGAAATATATATAAAAAAATTAAGCTAACTACAGTTTAGTAAAACATATCATCAATTAGATTAGATAACTCGGCAGGTGCCCATAAAAGTTTTTGGACTAAATTACTATTTGTGTAAATATTGGGCACTTAATAAATCTACATACGTGATACTATGAAATTGACAAATAGTATAAACAATAAGGTACTGTAATATGAGCACTTTGGCTAGCGGGTACTTTAACGTTGAAATTTACGTGCTATTTCTATACATACCTACTTATTATAGTTTAAATCTATAAAACCCTCAATGAACAAGTCTGACCCGCAGACGGCGAATTTCATTGAGTTCAATCCCGACCAATCCTTTATGAAGATAACAGCACTATTAAAACAACCATTCAATTATCAATATCACATAAGCAAATGAGACGTAAATTAGCATTTTCATTGATAACCGCCTGTTTTACAAGAGATTAAAGTCTGTATCGCTTACAATGTTGAATAAATGATCCAGCCGAGTGAAGTCATATGACTTGCTTATTGCAATTTTGTAGGCAAATACTATTATTTGCCTACAAAATGCAGACCACTTTGAACTTACCGACTAATTAAAATAATACATTGTTGTTGAAGGCTGCACCGCGCTACTGTGCTATGTTCCTTGGCTAACGTATTTAATTAATGTGTTAATTACTTCATTACTATTTATTAGTCTATTTTATATAAAAGTAGATATATTATGTATTCGAGTTAAATGTTAAAGTTGTATTTTATTATTCTATTATTATTGTTATTATTTTTAGTCTGTGCACTGCCGTTTTGTTACTGCTTCGTTCGTTTTTGTCTATCCCCAAAGGCAGCCTGGAAGAAATCGCTCTCAGCGATAAGGCGGCCCATTGTACTGCTAATTTGAATAAATCCTATTAATGTATTCCTGGTGTACAATAAAGTGTTAATCTATCTATCTTATTTTTTTCTTTGGTATTTCTTTCATACATTATACTTATGGTACAGCCGATGGTTCTTGGCCGCGCTCAGAAGCTAAGTTCTCGTAACTACTAAATATTCATTTTACAGTATAATCTCATCTCAGTCCACTGTCACATCTGCCACCGCGTGCGTAGATGTAGTAACAATTACTTTATCTTTGCATGAATACGTTATCTATCTCGCTCTAACGAACGCCTTCCTGAGCGACAGAAAGGCTGATGATTAATCGAAATATGACCCAGATGAGATTATAATGTGAATTAAATGTCAAATAATTAAGAGAATCGGGCCTCGTCAAAAGTAATTCTATAGGAATTTTATCTAATTTGACGCCAAACGTCTAGCAGCTAACGCTGTTCAGGACGAGCACCGTGTGCCTATAGTATAGATTATATCGTCCGTACTTTTTTCTTTTTTTTTTAATGGCCTCTGAGGAAATACTCATTTTTGCCAATGTCAAGTAGCATAGGTTTATTCAAATAATGTCAAGTCGTTATGTACTCTGTCAAGTCATGTTCTAGTAAAGCGATGGCAGTTTACTAGAATGTTCCTGGTCAATTTCCATCCCTTCGAAAAGACACGCAATACATATTATATTTTATTTAAATTCACTACCACGTGCTCTTTATATGCTACACCGGTTAAAATGTCACCAAAATTACACGATATAACTCAAAAAAACACTAGAAATTGAAATAAATTAAAAACGGACGACGTCTCCTTTCAAAAAAGCAGAAAGAGTTCCGCCAGTACTTTACCTAGTGTAAATAGTTACTTCTTAGTATACTGAATGTATATAAATAGGTAGCTTGTAGCTTGGCGGCTAAAACGTTAAAAGGTTTTTACATATCAAATCAATTGCCTCGTAACATCATTATGAAGAAATAGCAGCCGCCCGTGGTTTTCCTTAGGTGCTGGTTAAAGTAAGCGGCAAAATTTTGAGCCCCTAGCGCACGTACCACGTGATTGCGCAGAAAAAGATTTTATATTAGAAATTGCTACGGCGCAAGTCACATGGTACGTAGGGTCTATTACACCGGGATTTCAGTATTTGTCATTCCAATTATTGGTTTATAGACATAATGTCGAATTCGACCGTTTCATACAAGGAAGTGTCAAAGTTTTCACAAAACTGACAAATTTTGTATGAAAATGTCCGAGTAAGTATATTGAAAACTCCAGGAGCCTTCGGATAATATCCTATCTTTTTACCAAGTTTGATTAATACAATTGTAGTCATTACAGTGTGATTAAGTAACAAACAAAAAAAACAAACGTACAAACTTTCGCATGTATAATATAAGTAGAACTAGCATCAACCCGTGGTTTCGTTCACGTGGTGCCTGTATCAAAGCAACCAAGGCACAATCGATCTCAATAACAACTACATCGACATAGCAAGAATAAACATCCAAACATACAAACTTTCGCATTTATTATATTAGTAGAATACATTGATATTCTGAATGAAGACATTATTTTATGCGAAGACAGGATTTCTTTGATCATAAATAAATAGTAGCTTGAAGGAAACTGGTATCATAAGCTTATCTAGAACCTTGAAGACTTAAGTATGAGTAGAAGTATCATCATCATCATCAGCAAGTAGAAGTCCATTGCAAGACGAGGCCTCCCCCATAGAATGAATTGGGGGGATTTACCATAATCAGATTGGCAGACTGTTTGGTATAGTATTCGGACGACCTCTGAGGCGTGGCAGGTGAGTAGCCGGCTGAGACGCAAGAGGTGCGGGTTCGATTCCCACTATGTTTGCATGATCTGTTAAATATTAGTTCCGGGTATAGGTATTGTGGAGCCATGGTACTTGTAGTTCCTTGATACCATGACAAGGAATCCTAAGTGTGGTGTCAGGACTGCGTATGTGACTGTTAGGTGCTATGTATGCAGATGGATGCTGCTGCGAGAGGAGATGGAGGGTCCATTCTTAGGGCCGGGATCCACCGGGGCGGAGAGGAGAGGAGACGAGAGGAACAAGTTTGAATAAACCAATCCGATTTCGTTATTTCCTTTTCGTTTTAACCTGTCAAGCCAGCCTGCCAATAATCTGCCAGCTTTGCTCTCGTCTCCTCTCCTCTCCACCTCGGTGGAAACCGGCCCTTAGGCTGGATATACCACGGCAAGCATAGACGTAGATGTCATCATCATCATTAGCATTCTGTAGACGTTAAATGTAGTGGTCATAGAGCTCCCCCAAAGAATTAAATGACAAACTATCTTGAGCCGCGTCCATCCACCGACTTCCAGCAACTTTTAAGCTGCCGCCAGAGAGAGGAGCCTTTCTATACTGCGTCGTCTTTGTGATCGCCACTAGAGAACCTTTATTCCACAATGGTTAAGAGGTAGCTAGGTACATATCGACAAAATATTAAGAAAGTAGGTCAATCACGTTAAGAAATTCGGAGATAATATAATAATTTAGCAGGCGTCATATAATTTCATGGCGAAATCTCTTCACTTTTTCTCGTGGGCAAATCTCTGAAGTTTCCAAGCAAAGGCATTGTGAATAGAACCGTAAAACAACGAACAACCATTCATTTAGGGATCTCAAAGTTACGTCACTGGCTTATGAATAAAGAGGGGTCGCCTGTCGGAAAAATGAGGGGTTATTCGAAAGGAAAAGTTTTTTTTACGGAAGAAGAGTAAGAGCAGGATTATCGTCCATTTGCTGACAAGAGTTTTGTGGAACTCGCGGCCGAGTTATGAGGACAGGATTTTATTATCGCTTACTGAAAATGTCGGGAGAATGCGCGGATAAGAAAAAAACAATTATCGCCCGGCACTCCTTGGCGCCTTTGTACCCTAGTAAGGAGTGAAAAACAAAACAAAAATAATAAATAGTAACTATATATTACTATGAGTGACTTCCTGGTTATTTGTCGTAAATACTAATGAAGGCGGTATTTGATATTGTAAAAATATTGTAGTTTATACAGGTTGATTCAGTGACCATGGACTACTTATATATTATTACTCAGATATCACTTTTCAAAAATTTGACAATATAGTTGGATATTTATCCTGTTAGTTTAATTAGGTTACTTCAACGGCTTCATTACTAAAAAATAATTCTAAGAAAATTCCTTTCCGTAGGAATTGCTGAAAAGCGACGTAGGCACAAAAGCCACAACTTCTAAGCAAAAGAAAATCACAGAACCTACATCATTCGTTAAACCCATGACGCCCTTACCAACCTATAAATAAATGCTGGATATTTCACACAACATTATCTAGCCCCAATCTAAGCAGAGCTTGTGTTATGGGTACTAAGATGACAGATATACTTAATACAATACATTACATACATATTTTTTTTTGATATACATAGAAAATACCCAAAACACCCTGAACAAATATCTGCAGATCGTACAAATATTTGTTCCGATGCGGGAATCGAACCCGCAACCTCCTGCGTCACAGGTCTAGATCCATGTTCACTGAATCACCCTGTATTTATGTTTTTGTTATTTATGACAAATTAAATGTCTAGCCCCTAAAATTCATAGAGCATAACTAAAACAATAATGCTGAAATTAAAACAAGCAATTTCCGCCTTGTAAACTCATTCTCACGAAGCCTAGTGGATGATTATAATTCCTCCATGTGGCCGAACGATTCGTTCCAGGACATTACCGAAGGAGGTGGGATGAAATCCCGGGACCGGGATCTCGTCATCTCCGTCTCAGCGTGAAATTGTAAAATTATAGGACTAAAGACAAGCCTTGAAGATAATTAAGGTAAAAAGTGAGAGAAATAGGACAACCAAACCAACCCATGTTTAATTTTTGTAACCGCTCAATTACGATTCTTAAACTCAAATCTATGAATAAATTACCGACCGATTACAACTTTTATAGAAAATAATTTTCCTTGGATCACATAACCCGCACGTATGCCTATACTAATAATAGTGTTTTGTATGAAATTACAATTGGATACGCACGATTGCATGCGCGGTGACATTCCATAAAACATCATTCGTTTAGTGTAGGCACGATGCTGATGCGGGGTGGTATATGTAGTTCAAGTTCAAGCTTGATGTAGGTACTCATCCATGTGTGGTAGTGCCCAATGCCGCAGGGTAAAACATGCTTACTTTTTTGCTTGAATGGAATTTTACTTTTACTTTCTAAAAAAAAAATATAAGCTTTGTTTTGTACTAAATTCAGCGGTCCTATTTACATAGATTTTGTGATTACGCAACCGTAGCTGAAACTCCAAGATAATGTCGCTCCAGTGAGACCTCCAACAGTGTCCTGAGAAATTGCGCCTTCAGATAAAAGAAAATGTCTTAAACTGCGGAATTTCGCTGTTGAGAAAGTAGGTGGATAATAAGGAAAGTGAGATTGGAGCTTTCTTTTTCTTTAATATTATCTTGAAATAATGAGGGCACTGACCAAGACATGCCCTTAAAAGTGTGATTTTTTGATCTGATTAACCATTTGAAAATGGAATAATTTTAATGAATATACATATTTTTTCAACTATATAAACCTATGTTTTAATTTAGTGGCCAGTACATTGTAAATTTTGAACAATTACTCGATCAATAATTTCATGGCGTGAATAAAGTTTGCACTTATAGCTGTCTGGAGCCTATATCCAATAAAACTATTAAGGCGACAATTGCCATATTTTAGGGTTCCATACCTAAAGGGTACCAACGAGACCCTATTACTAAGTCTACGTTGTTTTTTGTTGTTGTCTGTCTGGTATTCTATCACAGGGGACGTCAGGGGTTAGCAGCCGTAAGGGTAGTCAGTTGAAATTTTCAAAGATTATGTGTTTTTGTGTGAACCCTATATGCAAATAATAAAATGCAATAAACCAAATCCCTAGAGGAGTTCCCGTACAAGAGTTTTCCAACCCAGGAATAAAACCTTATTAATTGTAAACTATAATTTTTTTTTTATTTAAATTTTTGTAAGTCTAAGGGCCTATGTCCAGCAGTGGACTTCTAAAGACTGATAATAATGATGAATTGTAATTTAACCTCCGGTTATCAAACTTTGTAATTTTGTACATTTCACTACTGTCAACGACAAATTGAATTATTGATCGAGGAAAATACGACTTGTACCGAGAGAAGAAATGTAACTTAACCCCCATTTATAAAACAAAGCTGTTGGTGCTACCCGTGAGGCAAAGATTATTGAAGGAAACTACGCAATTAAGAAATAAATACATTTTCTTTTGTTTTTTTTTAAATTAACCTTCCTTTTTAGTTTTCTATTTCTTCTTCTTGGTTGATCCTTTATGTATGTAAAGAGCAAAATTTTACTTCAAACAGGAAGACTATAACAATTATGACATGACTTTGGAACCCTACACTAAGTGTAGTTTGAGACGCATGGCCGGTTAAAAAAAATTGTTATTAAGTTTTTTTTTGTTCCAACAATATCTCGGATTTTACATTACAACCCATCAATCTCTCAATGTTCTAACTGGAATTGTTGTCAAGCTCGCTTGTAAATTAGTATAGCCTTAATCAAACTGGGCTAAGCCAGTCTATGAATACCTATAGTATAATAGGTATATTGAATGTCATTGATGAGACCTAGAGGGTCAAAGCAACATAACCCTAGACAGCTGAGGGTTTAATCGGGGTTTAGTTGTTAATTAATTCACTAGGGGAGAAAGTCTATCTTATCAGCCGTTGATAGACAATGCTAGTCATACAACACAGTGATAGCTATCAAATATATATTTAGTTATAAAACAGCCTGACTTATCTAAAAAAATGCTACTTGTAAAATCAATAATGTTTGCTTATCGATACGTTCTTGTCGTCTTGTCCACTATCTAGATAGAGGTATTAAAATCTGTATTCTACCGAAAGATAAGCTCAATGTAATTTATTGCTTCGAAGTTATCTTTTGATAGGTAGTTTAGGTATATATTCAATATATTGTATAGGATCCAAATTAAGATCTTATATTATTGATCTGTATCTACTTTTAAAATCTCGTATCTATTAAAATGATATAGGTAGTTACCAGACAGAAAAGGGTTTATCAAAACTCAATATCTTTATTTTGTGCTGGAAAAGGACGGTGCACTCATAGCCCGACTAATCTCGATGGTACAAAGTTGCGACTCAATCCAAAACATCTTGCTTCTCAATTTTCTAACTCAAGTTTATCCCACAGGACTTTGAACGTTGTAGCATATTATATAGAGGAGAAAGTGGACTGGGGTAAGTATGCTCGCTAAGACATACATGATAACAAACAAGGATCTCATTCTGTATAAGCTTTTCGTTACAATGTAGAGTCAGCAGGAAAATACCGTCGGCACATTTGCGAGGATTGGACGTTTAGATGCCGTAATTATTGCGATCATTTTTGATAAAAAAAATAATTCATTTTATATGCCTTTAATATTACCTACCGCAGTTTTTAAGGAATTAGCACCTGTTTGTTAAAAAGATGTTACAAAATTTACACGGCAAGCCTTAAAAAACAAATAACGTTCCATTTGCATTTCGGTTTAAAATAATCACATGATTCTCTTTGTAAATCTTTCTATATAAAAGCAATGAATGGACGCAATCAACAAACTAGAATTAGAAAATACTAACAGCTCTACTTAAAGAGTGGTAAAGTAATCAGCAATAATTAAACAATCAAATGCAAAAGCATCCGAGTACGGGAAAATTAAATTATTCAACGTACAGGCATGAACACAAGTTATTCAAACATCGACACTACGAGGCGAATAAATCAAGCGCGTGATTGCGCCGCCCTCCGACCCGTTTCCAAAATGGCCGACACTCTGTCAGCTTTTTTTGCAGTCCAACCATTTTGTCGCGCTCATTCTTTTTTTCATCACATTCCTTTACATCATAACGAAGATTTGTGGGTGCTATACAAAAGTAATGCGCTTTTAAGTGATGTTTACGCATGAGGAAAGAAAATATTTTGGATTTAAGTTGGGTCAGTTGTATTTCTGTTGTTTTTGATTTGCAGACGTTTGTTTTGACGAACTAACAAGACAATTACAAATTATAAAAAAAATATTTTAGGTGCTATTTTATACTTATGACATAAAATGTCTGGCTTAACTTTGTTTGAATATAAAATTGAGCTCTGCCAAGTAGGTGCTATATAATATTTCCATAAGATCTCTGAACCTAGCAAAATTCTGTAATTATTGAAGGTGCGCGCCTACGTAGCTTTAATAACACCTTAATCTTCTCAAAGGATAATATTTGACTTTACGCTGTACAAGTTGCCTTGCTCCATCTTTATGATTTAGGTTAAGTTCGTTCCGAAAGGATTAAAGCGGCTCTTAATCCAACGCTCCCGGGCCGAAATAAATTTAACGTTTTGAGAAGCTTATGATGAAAAACTTGAGACGTACGCGTAAGCTCACTCCAAATTTAAAGTTATATCCAGAAGGATAAAACTTTTGACATATTCATGCGTTAAATACAAACTTTGATATGAACGCGAGTGTACTAAACAGTATGCTACAATGTTGATTTTCTGTGCAATTTTGAAGCAACTATTAAAGTGTGTAACCACACGAGATAATACAGTCCAGTCTAATGAAATGTTGGATTTGGCTGCATCGAGACTTTTAAATTGACTACATTTTATGCGTCAACAATATTCGCTCCAACATTAATTGCAAACACAATTTTCGCTGTAAATTATACCTGCAAAACGTACAGCGAAAATAAAGCCTGCACAACGCACGATAATTAGAGGCGCGGATGTGTCGATATTTTATTTTATTTCCCGCTTCAATTTCATTTTATTTTCCGCGGACCGCCTCTAGCTGAATGGAAGGTAATTGTAGACTACAACAACGGGCTCGCTTCACGGAATAATTGTACAAACAGAAAGCCTCTGGGAGTGTTTAACGTCAGACTGCGTCGAGCCGTTTACGGAGCTTGCGCGCTGCTTAATGCTGGGCCGAGGACGAAAATTATCTACGAAACGAGTTTTGTAAAAGCAGCGATGGTAACTAATGAGGCTATTGGGTCCCTCAGTTTGTTGTGCGAATATTTTTATAGGGCATAACTTTAATTTTGAGTGGGGCGGTTAATTTTAATGATTATAAGTACTAGACCGTGTTCGACAAAGCGCCGTAAACCGATGAATGCTAAAAGGGTTGGGTGTAATGTGAAAGCGTACTCACCGATCCAGAAGCACTGCGGGCGTCACATGGGACTCGAGGTCAGGACACAATGCACGTCACTGAATATTTAAAATAATGAAAAGCCCGGGCCTTGGGGCGTTCCCTTTTAAAAATGCACTGCACTAGGATTTTACTGCGGCCGTGCAGGTTGGTCGAGTAAAAATTCTCAAGACCAGCTAACAGTCTCATAAAGGAGGTGGTTCCTGAACACCACTTGGAAATAAACATCGGTCAAAACGCGTTGGTGTACGGACACTCAAACTGAAATACCTAGGTATCTACAATGCTCTAAACTGAATTAGAACAATTTTACAGGTTTCTTCCCACCCAACGGACCTAGAGCTATCTCATCTCAGCTCTTCACCTACATGTTGGTTTGAGATAATATATTGATCGGACCACCTACCGCCTACTTAAGAGCAGATTACATCATCAAATAAAATAACAAAAGATAAAAATATTTAAATAATAAATACTAATTTAATTATGTATTCATAATTATATTCAATTCCATTTCGTGCGCATAATTATTAATAATTGATTCAATAGTTTATGGGTATATTCTTAATTTACATAATGATCCCCATAAAGATCACTACAAATAATTAATAACCATTTGCTGTTTGTTGGAGAATTAAGATTAAGATTTGACGACCTCTGTGGCGCGGCGGATGAAGGTTCGCCTGCGACGCAGGAGGTTGCGGGTTCGATTCTCGTCTCGGAACAAGTATTTATAGGATCTGCAGATATTTTTTCAGGGTGTTTTGGGTATTTTTCTATGTATAATAAAAAATATCTATGTATGTAAAGTATTGTATTAAGTATATCAGTTATCTAGTATCCATAACACAAGCTCTAATAATCTTGGGGCTAGATAATGTCCAGCATTTATTTATTTAAGATAAAAGTTTTTTTCTGAAATGACATTACGCATCCTCTTCCTATGACATCAAGTTCTAACTACTTTTGTGTCCTTAAAAAGCCTCCCTTATAATTCACACCCAAACGTAAACGCGTATTACGAAATTAGGCCGCTATCTTGCGATCTCATTACGAAGATAGAGCGATACGAATTAATTCTAGTTAGTTTTCATGACTCTAGACAAGTGGAAATCGAAAACGCCAAATTAAATGTAAGCACATAGAAGCTATGGGGCTGGCAAGAGATTGACTAGCGCTTATAAAGTGAACTGTTATCGTGATACAAACATCTGCCGAGCTGTTTTGATTCGCTTAGCGTTTTGATTGCTAATTGACTAGGGAGGGGGGCGGGGGGATTATTACCTCTGAAAGGAAGGGAGGGTGGGATCGGAAAAGCGGCAATGTACCGAAACGTTAATTTAATTCGGCTCTCCCAGATTAGTGCCTGGCAAACGCTATTTGAATAATTTTGTCGTTGATTTTGGACGAAAAAAGTTTTATACACTTTTTATTTGCTGGTATGTTAATGGTGGCTATCTATTCGGTAGTGTAACGATGTAATACGTTTTTGGAATATTTTGAGGTTAAACTTTCTATATTCCCCATTGCACACAAGAAAAAAATGATATAAACAAAATAGTCGGGTAACAAGATCTAGCGCAGGTACATATACAAAGGCGAGCTTAACCCTAAAAAGAGTTTTCTGTCAGCAAACCTTTGGCGCTAGTGAGAAGTGATTAAATGAATGTTGGTAATAAAATGTAACACAGATTAAGAAATTAAATCAGTTTCCAAGAGAAATTAATACAATATATTATATATATATATATATATATATATATATATATATATATATATATATATTGTTATTATATAACAACAATGTGTCGTAAAAATGGGATAAGGTTATATTTTAATATAACGACCTCTGTGGCGCGGCGGGCGAAGGTTTCGGGTTCAATTCCCGCCTCTGAACAAATATTTGTACGATCTGCAGATAATTGTTCAGGGTGCTCTGGGTATTTTTCTATGTATAATAAAAATATCTATCTATGTTATATATTGTATTAAGTATATCAGTTATCTAGTACCCATAACACAAGCTCTGCTTAGCCTGGGGTATTTATTTATTATTAATATTATCAACAAAGGAATAACGGGAGTGGCCCTTCTGTACTTCTGGTTGTTCGTATACCGATGCCAATCAATTTAGAATTCGGTCGATACCTTCAATGTAATCTTAAAAGCTCATTTGGTTAACTATCGACATTAACATACAAATGTATCATTAATGTATTTATTTCTATATAGCCATCTCAGACATTTTAACGAGAAAACACTTCGATTGATAAAAAACGGCGCGTGGTTTCTTAATAACATTTAAAATACATGGAAGTTTGATTATGTTTAGGGAACACCTTTCTTCCATTTCTTTATAGGGGCGTCATCAATATAATATAAAATTGTTGGTTGACAGATTGAATGACTATCAACGACTTTGACTTAAGAATAATAATAATCTCACCAACTATTAACTTAAATAAAAATAAAAGTTTAAAATTTTTTTGTAACCTCTTATATCATTTTTAAAGACCAATCTAAAAATACCCTTACATGTATTGCCATGTATTTTTCATAAATCAGTTACATGCACTAGTATAACCCCAATTTTATTTTTTTGTAATTTCACTACAGCATTGTCTAGTGGTTCATAGATTACACACCTTCCTTCCAAAATTGATTAAAAGTGACAATAGTCTCCGAATAATAATATGACTGTGACATACAGATAAATGGACAGGACGAAATGATGAGGGTTCCTTTTTTGCGATTTGGCTAAGGAATCCTTCAAAGTACACCTGGGTTACATAATTATTTTCAATTTACTTGATCTTATCCTAATACGCGGAGTATCGATTGAAAACAAAAATATACACCGAACGGATCTTCCAAAGTACTACCAAATAAAATACAAAAATACATAAATGCGTCTAATCTCATTAGAATACAAACTGATATCAAAACCATTAGCTACGTCTCGTTGTAACATTGTACATAATATAAAGCTCACTGTATTAATATAATGCTCACTTCAAATTGGGTTCACTCTGTGGCAGCAATCATTATTTCTGCATAATCAGATCAAGGCATCGTTACCATGCAAATATACGAGAACATTGCCATAAATGAATTTAAATAAACTATGAAAGATTATTTTGAGGGGATTTGAATGCTGCGGTTATTGAAATTAAGGTTTGTATTCATTTTACATTTAAACTTATCGGATAACAAAGGTAGAATTAATACTTTTTGTATGTTATCATGCAAAAAGTTTTACATAGCTCGATGCCAAAGGTATAATTTAATTTGTTTGAATTTTCAGATGCGGGAACCGAAAAACGAAAATATTCGGTGATAATCATCATCATCATTAGCTGACGTCAACTGCTCATAGACCTCCCCTATTAATACTCCCACTTTAGTATTCTACAAAAATCGTTATGCCGTCTCCATCCACTGACTTCTAGCTATTTTTACAATGTCGTACATTTAGGGAGCCATCACTACGTCTTCCAATTAAGATTCGCTATAGTAATTTTTCTTATGCTTAGAGGTAGTTTTTATGTTATTTTTCAAATAGTGAATATGAAACCTCATGTTTTCAAGCAGAACTGAAATAAAGTAAAATGATAGGTACTGATGAGTGAGTAAAATAAAGTCAATGAAAGAAAATCACTTAAATTCCTCGCCAAGTTATAAGTGGTGTAAAGCCTTCGAAGCTATAATGAAAAGGAGTTTGAAACGCGTCGACAGAGTTGATATACGGTGAGCAAACGCGCCTTGACTTTCAAGTATTGGATCGTACGTTTTAGGTTTGGTGCAAGTAAACTGCTATCAGCGAGTTAATAGAACCACAATTTTTTAGAGACGGCATGACCAAAATTTACTTGTGTACATAGAGTGACTGACATGTTGCAGGGAAGTATATGAAACGGAAGGGCCATAATATAACTAATTATCGTTATAGCCATATGGTTGCATTATCAGTCACAAATGGTTGATTGCAGTATTATTTATTTCAAAAAACATCAACAGTACCTAATAATTATCTAATAATATTATAAATTTAGTGTAAAAGTTGGAACCTTTAAACTGATCAGAATGAGCCAAACACTACCAGTCTACTATTAACCATCGAGGAGTTCCTTTGTCCACCTTCAACATTCATAGTTTTAATGCATTGAGTTAGAAGCTTGATGCTTATGGTACTAAAAAAGGATCTTGACAGACAGACAGACGAACAACAAAGGGATCATAATAAGGATCCCTTAAGGGGAGAGACATTGCAGGACAAACGTTGTATGTTGACTACATCTGTCCATTAAATTTTTTAGGTTCCCTTTTTTCCTGTATCCGGAAATATCAAGTGGGATCATTTTATGTCCAATGTGCTTGGGTGGTCTTCTTTTTACGTATCCATACCAACAGAGTCTGCTCTCTTGAAGATTATCAGCGATACCGCGCATTCTATCTCTTTTATCTATATACTCCGCGAACGAATTCGTTTCGGATCTTGTCACGCCCAACTCCACGTATCCACCGAAGCATCTTCATTTCCGCTACCTGGATGGTATGGATTTGTGCCTTTCATGGTGGTCCAGAGGTCTTAACATGGGCTCTTATAGCGAGTCAGTTCAAAAACTATGCAGTATAAAATATCGGTTCGTCGTTGGTATCCGTCATCATTGAATAACTTTTATCGTAGAAGACCTTCTGCTACTGTGCCTTTAAATATAGCTGTGGACATCACGGAACCGATATTTTGTACTGAATAGTTTTTGAATTAACGGGTCACAGGTTACTGCAGTAACTTCTCGCCATTTGAACCGAGCCACAGCGACGCAATGTTGGATGTTCGCTTCAACTCCACCAAAATTGATTCCGTATTGAGAATTTTAATTTCGTAAAAAAATATTGAAATCGCTTACGCTTGCAACTTGTGTCAGCACAAAAGCTGTTCATACGTGGAATTTTTACGTAAGCTCGACTACCTTACACTGCCTACGCTGGAAAGCATTGATTTCGTCAGCATTGGAATGGTTCGTTGATTCGTAATCTACCTACCACCCATATACGCTCAAATCAATGTAGCTAGGTACATATAGGTACCCGTGAGGAATATTTAACCAACCTGGCTGGTGATTTTGTGTGTCCTCAAGTAGGCTAGCCAAGTTCCCAATGGTCCTACGCTATTTATTGAAAACATTATCTAAGCACTTAAATTAAAACATTAAGTTAATATCAAAATAAAATAAAAAAAATAAAAATTCAAAATTTCATCAAAATTAGCCGAGCCATTTTGGCGTTAAATAACGACAAAACCGCAAACACCATCATCATTCATTCCACTTAGACTTACATTAGTTGTAAAACTTGCACATCTATAAAGATATGTACTTACACCAGTTGAACTAAAAAATGTACGTAAATTTTTGGAGAAAACGCGTCCTTGCGAACAAACCTAAGAATTTTCCAATAATTGTAATTATTCAATTAAATTACCTCTGTTTATTTGTTCCAATAAAACATGAAAACTGATTAACCAATTTTGATGTAAAGTTGAAATTCTAGACTAGAAAAATCAAAAATTTCCAATTGTAAAATAAATATTTCCTCAGGTTTATTTTTACTCAGTAGCGATGAGTTTTTATTACGTAGTAGGTATCTAACTAAGAGTCAGTCCGTCGCCGCCACCAATCTAAATAATTGACCCTCTGTCCGTCCGTCTGTACAATTTCTTAGCTGAGAGAATGACTGCAAAAGAATGGAGACAGCCTTCGTACAATAATTTTTATTATGCTACAACTGATTGAAATTAATAAGCTTGTTTTAAGACATCATATTATTGACTTGTGTCATTATTGCAGTGTTGCAACTAAATTATGTTGACATCTTAATTAACATATCAATATATTGTGGTGTAATATTTTTTTGTATTACAATACGTTACGGATTTAATCTTTTTAATCCATAATCCGTAACTACAAGGACCATTTTCGAACGTCAAGCTTATGTCAAGTGCCAAGTAAAATCAGTAGAGGGGCGAACAGTTTAAGACTATAGACCACAAACTACCTAAAGATGATTAGATGCACGTTACTTTCTGTTAGTAAAAAGATCATAGAAAGTGGACGTCTCTACGCCTTCCAGTTTTCGCGTATAACAGTAAAGGGTGAAAGCAAGAAGTAAAAGAGGAAAAAAGTGTATTATTAGTCTCTTACCGAAATGGAATTGGAACATTTCGCGTAGAAATTTTCAGAAAGTATTCACTTAGCTGAGGGTAGAAAGGTAGCCATCACACTTTTGCTACTTTAAGCTCCACATTTTAATCGAATTATGTACTTGGTAAATAATAAATGTAAAAAAACATCAGAAAAATGTTTACTTCGGAATTATTTAAGGATTCATCTTCCTTAACATTTTTAATCTTCAACTGGGACTAATGCTAAAAACAAAAGAATGTCTACCAAAGAAAAACAACAACTTTGAGATGCTTTATATATAGAAAATATTTTGAATGCATTAAACGTTATAAATCACTATAAGTCATTGGTGTCCAGTACCGAGCTCAACTTTACTATCATCACCTTTACAATCTTGTTCTATTAGTAAAAATCTCAGGTTAGAGCTACAATATTAAATTGTGTAAGTGATTTCATCCAATTTGTATGAGTGTGAGATTGTATCAATCAATTTGCCAAGGCGGTTCAACATGTAATCATAAAAACAGCCTTTTGATGGCAGGTAATTAGTCGTGAATACGTTGATTCGATTTAAATCGAACAAACAAAGTTGGTTCTTTGATTGTAATCGAGTCAAATCAACGAAGTGCGTGAGTAACACTTAAATTATATTAGGTTTTTATTTTAAAATTTAAAAGAACTATGTATTTTCTAAAATGAACGTTTTGATAATGTAAACTCGTAACAAATAAAGTGTGTTGTTTAGATGAACTGTCAAATCTTTAATTTGGTTCAAAATTAAAAACGATACATAACCACAGGTGTGAACCGACAAGTGGTAATCAAATTGAACCCACCCCATTCCGTCATAATCGCGCTGTCAAACATCAAATCCAGTTTTTATGACATCACAGCCGTTAATAACCAACCAATCGGTGTGGCTATTTCAAAAATCGAACTATCAAACTTCAATAATGAAGAGCTTATATTTTATACTTTCTTTGACGACGCCGACGATGAATGGTGTAAAGGTAAAATAATAGTACTGGCTTGGATGGGGCCAAGCTTCATTGTATAGCCATCCTGAGGGAGAAGTTACGACCGCGACAGGTGTGATGCCGAATTAACTTCTTATATAAAGTCTCTTTTTATACAACAGCTACGGCTTAATGAGGCCGAGGGATCATGATAATGAAACGCGAGGTGTCTTGGACTTTTCTTCACTCGACCTCTTTCCCCCCGTTAATTAAGACCTTTTCGGGGGGATTAAAACTGATTCTTGTACTATCTCTACAGCTATACTCATCAAAATTATAATTGAACGACCAACCTGCGCGGGAGATTTCATCAACACTAAGCCGGTACCTGTAACAAAAATAACAAATTCAAATAATATAAATTCTATTCGAGCGCTGAGTTTAAACTTTAATAATAATAATGGAAAATCAGTGTCACAGTAAATTAAGTTGAATGCCTAAAAAGAACGCTCCGAAAACTCGTTCCTTTTTCGAATTTTCGATGGCACCGTTATCTGATGGGTGGTCGTTGACTTCTTGAGATTTTAAAATAAGAATGTGACACGCTGTGGTCTGCTTGAGGGTACTCGAATGACAGTATGTTTCATTCAATCAAAACAGCGGATGCACTGTGAGAGGCGTCAGTGACCTCGGGAGACAGTCTGAGATATGTAATGTATACTTGCTGCATGTATAATAAATATTCATGATACGATGCAACAAGGACAGAACCTTTCTGTGGGCGTTATTGACTACCTGCATGTTATTGTCAGATCGATATTCTGCTTCATAAAGATTGAAAGTGCCTATCGCGTTGGTTGGGTCTGCACTTTACTGAATTGGATAATGTCAACAGCATAATTTCGGCTTTAAAAACATCAGACACTATCCATATAAATGTTCCTTAATTGTTAAACATGGTGAGAATTAATGTGGATTTACATTTCATTAGCTGAAAGCATATATATATATATATATATATATATATATATATGCTTATATATATATATATATGCTTATATATATATATATATATATATATGAAACTATAAACTTAAAATTTTCCTTATTAGGTATATGGTCGCTTAAATTAGAAAAATTGAGTAAAAAATAGAGACATGGGCATACACTATATTCACTGTAAGAGTAGGCAGAGCCTCAATGAGTCACTTTTTACGATTGATTGTACAATTGTGCAATATAAAATAGACGAATAAATATATAGTAACAATTCCGCTCCTCTCCAACGAAAACTCTGAAAGAATTCGACACGTGTTTCGCCTCTCAACGAAGCATCCTCAGGAAACAGTAGGCTCACTGCGTGCTAGAACGAAAAAGACACACTACTGCAAAAACTCCGCAGCCATGTTGCCTCTTCGAACGCCGAAAAGAAAGTAAACTTTCTGACTTTCTGTCTTTTTTTTTTTTGTTTGACTTTCTGTTCGGCGTTCGATGAGGCAACATGGCTGCGGAGTTTTTGCAGTAGTGTGTCTTTTTCGTTCTAGCACGCAGTGAGCCTACTGTTTCCTGAGGATGCTTCGTTGAGAGGCGAAACACGTGTCGAATTCTTTCAGAGTTTTCGTTGGAGAGGAGCGGAATTGTTACTTTATATTTGTTCGTCTATTTTATATTATAGAATGGATTTCCGCAAAGTCACGCTTGAATCAATTAATTAACAATTGTGGAAATTTAGGTGTGATCAGTGGAGAGCTTATCGCCGCCATTGCTGAACACTCAACAGCAAATTATTTCCTGTACTTCAATGTAAGATACATAAATTTTCGCCAGCAATTTGAAGTCGGAAACTAAAATTCTCGTTATTCAATTAGTAGGTAGGTACATTTATCAACAAACATACCAAGCATGTATGGATACATCGATATATTCATAACATAATACCCAACAGTCACATACGTAATCTTGGTCCTACACTAGGATTCCCTGTATGTTGGATATCAGGAACTACGAGTACCATGGTACCATAACACTCAGACCCGGAACAAATATTTGTATTTGTCCCGCAGTGGGAATCGAACCCGCAACCACTTGCATCTAGCCGGCTGAGATGCAATGGTTGCGGGTTCAATTCAACTCACCCGCCGCGCCATTAATTACTAGAAACTCTGTCATGGCGCCCACTGAGGCAAGCCTTCTACTCTCCTCATCCACGCTGAAATTAGCGTTTCTTCCTCGTTGTCAAACTTAATGGTCAAACTTAGCCCTTCGCAAGTCATCGTTTCATCAAACTAGATACCTACAATATAAACACTAGGTAATTGAACTGCACTACAGGAGATTGTCATCTCGATAAAATTCGAGGCGCCAGATGTATACAGTTATACAGAAGCAGTATTCAGTTTATAGCTGAAAGAAATTGAAAGCCCGCTGGTACACAATTGCTGTTTATTGGTTTCCTATTAAAATTTATAGATAAATTTTCCACGCAC
The DNA here is from genome assembly GCA_951392215.1 of Epirrita christyi. Taxonomy (NCBI): domain Eukaryota; kingdom Metazoa; phylum Arthropoda; class Insecta; order Lepidoptera; family Geometridae; genus Epirrita; species Epirrita christyi. Next base: position 9,772,508 of record OX595842.1, on the reverse strand, counting down.
ACCCCTTTTGTGTGGTTCTTGTTTAATTCAGTAAACAGTTTTCTTGTAAAAAATAATTGAGTATGTTTTATTTATTTTAAATAAAATATTACACGCCTTTTTCCCGGAAGGGGTAGGCAGAGCCTCAAAGGGCCTCTATTCACCGCGGGTTGCAATCAAATGATTTTCATAAATATAAACATTTTTAATTTAATTACATGAACAGTATATTGTATTTATTTATAAGAGTACTAATATAATATAAAATATAATATAATATAAGGAATAATACTACTAGGGATTTTGAGTACTCTGCATACAAACGAAGTTTGCGTCTATCTTCGATATTAAACTCCATGTTTTGTAAAAATAATCAATACACTAATATGTATCAGTTTCTAATAAAATAAATAGTTTTCCAATCACACCAACTTTAAGATCGCGTCCAGTTTTATTGACTTGTATTTAATAATTACCAAATAAGCTACCTTCGCTTTGTAACAAGCGGGCTGGTGGTATTGTTGGTCTCTATGTTTAAAAGAATGACTGCAAAAATGTTTATGCAATGGTTTTACCTAACTTTAGTCTTGTCTTACTTTAAATTCTTCTAGAATATTCCAAGAATACAAACAACAAATTCATTAGCAACATAGTAGCGTTGAAAGCAAAACAACATACTTGATTGGACTTGATTAGAGTTAAATGCAGAATGCTTGTCGCGACTGAATTTAAATCGTTCTAATGTTTGCGTACATACTTATGTCACGCAAGTGCACCACTCACTAAACTAATAGCGAGTGTTTATTTGTAGAATAGTTGCCATTCTCAAATATTTTTGTACTAAAAAGTCTAATTTGAAATTTAGTTCAGGAGCTATGGCATAAAATATGGCGGGAAAGAATGTGCGGAGTAGGGAATAGGGTAAAGCCACATTACTGCACTCTTATAAGTATGTGTGGATGATTCAGTATTTTCAGTGCTTAACAGCGAGCCTCTGCGTACATAATCTTATTATCACACTAATTTTTCGATATAACATTTTTAAGTGGAAGCCCGGTAGAGCCATTTAAATCATCTCCATGAATTTATAAATAAGTCCCATGGTTTTTTTTATTAACTTACTATCCTATTCCTGAGTAAAGTATTACATTTGGATCTGTTTACTATATTTATATATAGCTGCTATTTGAATAGCACTATGATGTTTCAAAATCATCCTACTGTCTCCTATTCTCGTAGGCACCTACAAAGTATTGATTGGGCGAGCGCGGCGGGAATCGAGTCCACATATCTCGATACTATTTTTGTTCTTTCGTTCGAATGAAATTATTTCAATCCACGGGCACAGTCAGCAACAAAAGCTAATGAACGAATGATGTGCCTAAAAATAAACATTTTGACATCAAAAGTTCTTGAACACAAATAGCATCATTGGACAATTTACATGTTGTAGTAATAAGAGTAACTGTGTCAACGATGTAACCGCAGATCCTTTACTCTGTTCCTGGCTCACCTACTCTCATGTCCTCTCTGCCCGACCACGTGCGAGGACTGCGACCACAAGAAAGGACTTGAAACAAGCAACGAATCATATGGGTCATCTTATTGGTCACATAAAATATAAACGAATTTTTGCCATTTACACTAAAGAAATAAGTAAGTAAATATAGTTGCGTCTATCAATTTATCAATTTACATGGGCTACAAAGTTAGATAGTCGAACTTTTTGGGTGAATTACGCTAATACTTTGCCTAATTCATCGTTTAAAAAATCTATAACGTTTTGTACCTTGATAATTTTATTCTACAATATTCTATAATATCTATAAAATTTTAAAGAGATCTGATTTGTTGTTTTTTAATCAGTGAAAAACTACGTTATTTCGTCCAGTCTGGCTCCAGTTTCCTTTTAATTTAAAGTATACAAGTCAGATATTCATAAAATTTTGTAAGTTGATGAAATTGGATAAGATTTATCAAAGGTACGAAGTTTTCTAGATTTTTAAACTATGTTTATTTTATAGTACCTACCCAAAATAATTAGAGAGAGTTGAAACATTATTAAACTGGACTTATTTGAATGGTTTCTCACATGGTGGCTCACAGTTTTGAATGTGACGATATATTAGATCTGTCAAAGTAGGTACCTACTGCAGGGCATTTGTAAAGATTTTCATCTTTGCATTAATTAAAAAAAGCCAAATTCAATTATGCAAAAAATAGTGCTATTGCGAATAGAATGTCATATCTCGTCAACCAACATTATTTTATGCATAATATTTGGGAATCTTTAATTCGTCTCAACGGTTTCTTGTGCTAACTGTACTCACAGAAGTCGATAGTAATAAACGTTGTTCTACGTTACTGCTGTGTACATAAATATCGATTTTAATTGCTACGCTATCGATTATGGCTTGCTGGTCTAGTTGCAAGTAAGCTAACAGGTAGGTAGGTATTAATAGGATTTTTATCAAACTGTATCAAGGCAGAGGCTATGTGTATATATATTATATACAGTCACTAGTGACTATCTGATCTAAGAGTTGGCTGCACTTATTTGGATGTTAATGGAGAGTGTCTGAAACTAAAGCTAAGAAATATTGTTGAGTATAACAAAATTTAACCACCTAATTGAGGTGCCAGTTCTTCAAACTTCTCATTTATTGCGTGAAAACTCTGAAAAAAATTAAGGTAGCATAACTAAAAAATAGGAGGCAAGGAAAATTGGGTTGAATAAAATTGTTATGTAGTTTTTGTGATATTGGTTATGGAATCCTAAAAAGGGTTTTCCAATTGAAAAGGTGGCGCAACAAAGGTGTCTTTCTACATGGGAATGTAATGCCGATGGTTGAGCTTTAAGCTCATAAGTATTGTATGGATAATCCCAATCATCATCATCAGCCGATAGAGGTGTTTTTTTTTTTTTTTTTTTTTATACTACTACATAAGCTAACAAGCATACGGCCTTTTGGTGATGATACGGTGTTGTAGGCGTCCATAGGCTACGGTAACTATTTTCCAATAGGTGAATGAAAAGTGGTTATCGTAGCCTATGGACGCCTGCAACACCAGAGGCATAACACGCGCGTTGCCGACTCTTTTAAAACATTAAACTTTGTACTAGCTTATCCCACAAAGAACCCACAACGATCGATCTTGAGTCACCTCCATTCATCGATTTCAAGCGACGGATCTGGAATGTGGCCCACTTAATTTTATGCGGTAACCCCAGCCCATAAAAAATGCAATACCTCTTAGGTCACGTTCACCTAGGACCCTGCGTATGTCATGTTAGACTTTTCATCTCTATGCACAGCGCCTGTCATAAAAATATATAGGTATTATAATATAGGGAAGCGGTATCGAATCAAAATCCTCCAAAAGATGTAGTGTTAGTTTTAAGTATAAAATATATAATATGTTAGTATATGAGGTATAATATATATAATATTATTGTTTAGGTATAATTTGATTATACATTTCACATGTAGCCTTAAATAAATACATTATTATTATTAAAATAAAGAAAAAATCTAATGTGCCTATAATTTCTCCGGCAACCAGAACACAGCAATTCAAACATTACTGTTTGGCGGCAGAAAAAGATATGGTAGTACCTAGTACTTCCCCGAGCGAACTCTTTCACAGGAAGCTCTACTATTAGGTACTAACAAAATCTATCAAAACAATTGAGCTGTGAACATTTTAAGTTAAAGTTCTGGGTGAAGTTAATCTTTGTAGAGGCGCATCCATACTCTTCTTACATTCATAAAGTTATATACAACAAATTGTACATAAATTGGAGTCCGTCTCGCTGATTTAAATAAATTCCCAATTGAATTAAATTAAACGAGTGGTATCCCGCCAACTGCAAAGAAATTCTAAATTATTTGACATTTGTTACTAATTTACTTCATTAGAAGGCAAATTTACAAAATAAAAATGTATTTATCTAGGCATCTTATATTTAACGATTATTCATTAGATTATCTCCATAATTCATATTGCGTTGTGACTTTTATAAATTGGAATGCATGCCTTACAGAATTGATAAACTATTAATACGGTATCTTTTAAATAGTTTATCATTTCTATAAGTCTGTAATGCATGGTCACAGAAGTCAACATACCTACTGAAAGGATCTTAAGTTAAAAATATATATATTATATAATGACATTCATTGACTCTTGGCATGCATAAGAGTGTAGGTAAATAACGGTACTCATCTGTCTGGCTAGCACAGGCTTAATAATGTTCGATAGCGAGACGCTAGCGTCTTGGTACAACGATAAACGGTATTGAGCCACTTGCTTACCCCTACTTTCTGCTAGCGTCAAAAAAACAGTTAAATTCATAATAAAAAATATTGTAACTTAATTTACAGAAACATTATGACAAGTATATACGAAAATTCAAAAATACAAATAAAAGGGTTCAGCTTTCTTAAGACTTTTGCTAACGATCTAAAGATCTGAGATAAGTTGAGATCAAAAGAGCTTAAATTATCCTAGTCACTACAAGACGGAAGCGTCCCCGAAATAATGTTAAAATATGGCATCAAATGTTAAATACAATTTCATAGCATCTTCTCTGTACCAAAAGTTGTCTGGAAGAGATGGTTTCTATTTTCATAAGGTGTAGGTAGAATAAGTATTTTAAATTTAATTCAATTTCATGCTATAACCTAAAACGAGCTCTTTGTTTTCGAGAAAAGAGTGGAAATAATACTTTTCAGCGGCAAAAGTATTCAAAGTTTTCACTGTTAGAAATCAATAAACAAAAAAAACCCCAGATAACCTAGATACCTCACTTGTCAGAATTTAACTCCTCAGAATCTTTATCTTAGATTATTACTAGGCTTCAAACCAATGGCGGAAGCATATAGACGCTGACGGTTCGCAATAACAATAATGTGGGTGCGGATCTGGGCGACCTGCCAGCCACTATCGATCCATGCCAGCCCACCTCACCAACTTATCCTGACCCCCCAATAAACATCCCGAACCCCCCTTTTTCAGCAATCAGCATGCGAGAACGGGGGACGAAGCGGCGCAGCGTTATCTGGTCCTGCAGATGTACAAGTAGGTCAGAGGGAAAATTTACAAACACTACTCTCGTGGATTTTTTTTGCAAAGAATGATTTCCGGGTCAATGCAAATGAGGCTGTTTATCCGATGGAGTAAGAGGGATGATGGTTTGATTGCTAGATAGTAAAAAAATACAAGAGATTTTGTGAGGTTTACTTAAAAAAATACAATTCTTTAGATGCCTGTTTTCTTAACACTTGTTTACGCTCCGGGAAAATAAAGTTTGTTTGATTCGAGATGTTGTTTATGTTTAAGATTATATTATATAATATCTCTGGAAAAAATATTATTTATTTTATTTCATTTAATTTTACACTCTAGTATTTTTTTTTAAATTCAAGTCTTATTAAAGTTTTCTTAAGTTTCCCACGTCCATCTCGTCAAACTTTTCGGCTAAATTTTGCTCCAACTCTCTCTAAATTTTCTCTGCTTCATGGTTTAAGAAAATTTAAAACTCGCCGCACCTTGACAAGTGTTATCCAATTATATATACTTACAAAATTTTATGAAGATCTTTTTTGAAGATTTTAAATTAACTTGAAACTAGTGCTTGATGGAAATAAAAATCATAGTTACTCATTAATTTAAAACTACAAGTTAGGTATTCATAAAATTTTGTAGGTATAATCGGATAATATTTATAAAGGTACGCAGTGTTGTAGATTTTTGAAACAATGAACCAGAAAAAATATAGCATAACACCTAATAATAATCACATAAAAAGTCCTGGTTTTAAAATAGGACTCCCTGTGTCGTAGGTATCAGGAACTACGAGTACCATGGTACCACATCACCCAAACCCGGAACAAAAAATTGCAAGTCATACAAAAATTTGGCCCACAGCAGGAATCAAACCCGCAATTTAAGCGTAACTCAGCTAAAAAGACCGATGAGGTGTGCCTTTACACATATAATTTATGAAATAAAAATAAGTCTTAGACAAAAAATCCTACTCCTACTAATATTATAAACGCGAAAGTTTGTGAGTATGGATGTTTGTTACTCTTTCACGTAAAAACTACTGAATGGATTTGAGTGAAATTTGGAATGGAGACACTTTACACCCTGGATTAACACATAGGCTACTTTTTATTATCATCATCATCATCAATTTTCATCATTATTCACGCGGGTGAAAGCGCGGGGCGCAACTAGTAAATAATAATTTGCTGTGCTTATGTAAATGTATGTTGTGGTACATTCTGAAAACAATTAAGCTTACTTATGCACTAAAACTAGACCTTTATTTGTACAAATTAATTAAAATAAGCGGTACGTTGGTAGGCTGTGAAAAATCTGTATCCAAAGTCAAGTCAAACTCTTAAGTATTTTAGTTATTAGCTAATTGAAATCACAAAGATCATTTTGAATCGTCAGACATACTATAATTACTCCCGTTCAAACGCAAGTAACTCTAGCAAAATCAAGGCACAAATACGGCTTAGCTTTTTTTGATGATACTTCTTACTAATAGTTGGGAAGTGCTTATGTGGTGACTTGAGAACAAGGAGAATAAGTTAAAGCCTCTCAGCTACTTCCATTGGACTCGTAGTATTTTCTGTTTCATAAAATTCGGTAAAGTGCGTCTTATCTTAAACTGAACGCCCTACTATTTAATTAAGTCACAATAAAATATTACATAATTCGTAAGCACAAGGACCATTTTCGAACGTCAACCTTGTGTCCAGGTCCAAGAAAAAGCAAGTAGTGTTCAATAAGTTCAGTCAGTCAGATGTCTGTGTATTTTTTAGTTTCTCAACAGAAAAGTTGTCTGTGAAGCCTGAAATATCGATCTACATTACCATGCGTACCCTACTCACCCAATCTACAAAAACTGGCCCACTTACGCAACAAAATATTTTCCTACCTCAATAAATCCAACTCTCAAGTACCTCCAGTCTTATTTTCGGGATAACGTCAAGTTTTACTCGGGATAAGTCTACCTATCCAATTCTGTACCTACTTACTTAACTGTCCATCTTTGGAAGACCCATAAAAGAGTACCGGATTTCCTTATTGAGCTATATTCTGTCGCTTTTGAGGAGAATTGGAGTGTCAAGTTATATTGGGCAAGTTAAGGCACTGGAAGGGCCGTGGGTCGACAATCAAGTGGAGCCGAGATAAAATATTTAAAGGACACCTTAGGCCTTTCTACACCGTTGAAACTTAAACGATTTAAATTCTTGAGTGTATATGCTTTGTCCACGATTTTGGGAACACTTCAAATGTTAAACGATCAAAACCAATAATAATGTTTTGAAGTATTTTTGATGTTTTTTGTGAAGTTTTTTGATGTGAAGATATCAACTTACAAACTGTTGAAATGAAATGTGACAATAAACACGTTCATTGAAAATAGTTTTTTTTTCTAATGTACTATAATAATAATACGTATTTGACATCATGGTCGGTGGTTGATGCTGCTTTACGCGCTTTTGGTGAGCGCAGAAGACCATAAACCGTTTAAAAGTTATATTAACTGCATTATTTGTTCATAATTCTATAATGGAGATATATCTACCTACATATAATTATTATTATTATAAATAAAAAAAAAGCTTACAACTCGATTCAATTTAATTGAAAAGTACGGACTGTTTAAACATAAGCATATAAAGCGTAATTACGGGCTTATTTCCGAGTAATTGTCAAAAAATTACGCAATTAATGAATGAATGAAGTGCGTGACTTCGTTCCAAACATGATTTTACCCCTGAATTGTCTCAAGAAACAAGAAAGTTTACGGGTAAAAACTCAAATAACTGTTAAACTACATCGTGAATACCAAAAAAAGTAAACAAATTAGACGCATACCTGAATAGTGTCAAGTTACATAACTTGTTGTAGGCACGCGAGGGTCGACGCTTCCTTAATACTGCTTGTTATTAACCTCTCTAGAACACGGACTTAAACCACTTTACCAAAATATGTTGGCAAACTGACTGACCTATTTTTGTTAACCATTCTTATATACCAACCTTTATCTAAGGGGCTAGTAATTTAAAACCAATATGGGTTTTTTTAACGTTAATTAGTTAATCTAAATGGTACAGTTTTTGACATATCAATGTTAGAAATTAACACGTAAATTGGTACAAAATAAGATAGGATACCATGTTTTTAAACTTCAAGGTGAGTTTATATCGAAAACAAAAGCTTGGATATCTAACATGTTTTTGTTATAAATAAATGAGTTTGAACAAATAGAACCAATTGCGTCAATTCCATTTTTCTTTACGTTTTCTACGCAAAGCCTAGTCAAAAGAAATTTACCCTGCCTGGAAATTCCGTTGTTAATGAATTTTGGACTTTATGAGACGGTGATAAGGATTGATCGGTAATGAATACACATTATTTTCGAGGCTGGGTTTGCGTTGTGTAGGCGAGTTTGTCTGCTGCAATGGCCGACGGCACGGAACATCGCGTGAGAGGGCTCAGCCCTTCGCTTCCATAGTTTCATACCTGTGGTTAGCTTTACATAGCAACAAGAAGCAACATTGTATGAATTACTGAGGAATTATCGTGATAATTTGTATTAATTATTATCTAATTAAGTTTGTGCTGAGATTAAAAAGCGTGGGACAAAATAGAATTGCATTACACCAACAATGGGTTTGTATTTGACTATTAGGTGTGTTGTGTTTCTGTTAGAAAAATATAGTTACAAACATTCGTCAACCGCCTTTAGACGTCCACTTGCTGGAAATAACATAACAACTTTCCATCAGGTGGGCCGAATGCTTATTTTCTTACCAAGAAATATAAAAAAAAACATGTTGGACAATCACTGGACAGCATTGTATAGAATGCAATAGGGGGATTTGCCATAATCACCACTTTTAGCAGGTGGATTGATGATCGCAGTTTGGTGTTGAGTACTCAGGTAGATGCTGCTGCCCATACCCTAGTGTTATCTCTTAGTAAGGTTTTAACTTCATCCAGGGGAGGAGAATGAGGAGTCTGTTCTTAGATTGGACACACCATGTTACACACATTTGATGAATAAAAAGTTTGAACGTCAATTATTACTAATTACAAAATTGTGTTCATTGATAAATGTTTGAAATTTATGTATAGGAACCGACTGCCAACTGATTAATTTGAGTAAATAAATAATACTAATACTGGACTTTATTCTTAGCCAAGTACCTAAAGTATCATTCTGTGTTCTTTTTAAGTGCCTACATCAATGCCAAGAGGTATATACTTATAATGACGTCATTCAACAATTAATAATTATTTGTATTCACAAAGTTATTTGGCGGTGAATTTCGTAGGTGTATGCTACACAAATCGTCTGTTTAACATTCAAAATAAGCAACTGTGTGTTTATTTGGCATGAATTTTAGTGGTCAATTGTTAGTCAACAGTTAATCGGTTTGCCGTATAAATTTCAGCGTGTAAGGTCAACTATGTGGTAGGTAGAGTATACAAAGGAAATGCGATTATATCTGGAAGTAGAAAATTTTAGGTCCAATATATATTGAAAATTCGTATGTTTGGATTATGGTACGTTAAGATGTTAGAAGTACTATAACGCAACTGAAATTAATATAAATAAATAATGTTTTGACCTTGTTTTGACGTATAATAAGACTTTATGAAGGTAACAGGAAGTCAGTGGATAGAGGCGGTTTAACACTGTTCATTGAGCCATTATTAGGAGGTTGCTGTTTCCAGCAGTGAACTTCTGCAGACTAGTGAGGTTGACTAGGTACTAGCAGCTATAGATATCCCGCCGGTAAAAGTAAGCCACTTTTAACAATAATTACGTTGGTGGACCAAAGGAAACATTTGTGGAGTCAATAAAAATTGCACGATATTAAAATAGTAAATTGTAGTAGTGCGTCTAATCTAAGACTGAACGCCCCACTATTTAATTACGATAAAATAAAATATTCCATAATCCGTAAACATAAGGACCATTTTAGAATATCAAGCTTGTTTAAACTTCTAAGGAGAAGCGATGGAGGGGCGTGCAGTTTTAGACTTGACACCACTTAGTTGTAAAAACCCGCTAAATATCTTAATTTCAATAAAAATAACTATTCATTTTATACGCTAATAACTTACCAAAACAAGTCGATACTTTGCTTACATTAGAAATTATTCGAAAACACTCGTAATTATTTAATTAGTTGCAGAACAATGTATAAACTCATGTTTTTATATCACTCACTATCACTTTTATTCACAGAAAACAATTAAACCTCATTAATTCGCAAATTTAAAACTAAAATCACGTTAATATTTAATAGCGCACGCAAGACTTTACTGTTAAAGTGAAATATAACAACTGGTCCACATTTTCGTAGCAATACAGTTGGATAATTTTTTATATAGCATTTGTAGAACTCAATGTCACAGCTATTGTAATTTATATTACCCTATAAACGTTTTCTTGCGTTATTATAACTGTAACCCTTTTGCATAAAAGGCGTTTTTTTTTCTTCTAGTTTTTGCTCTACTTTTTACGTGTACCGCAGTTACTAAACAAAGTGTAGTCGTTATTAGCGAGGCTCATTGAAGATGACTTATTATAAGTAAAAAATGTATTCATTATTGTGTCGTAAAAAAATATGGTATCGTCAATTTGACGTAGTTTTTGCGTTAAGAAACTTTTTTGTTGCAGTTTTGTCATTCTTGGTTTTAAATGTAAATAATCTTAAGTAAACCGGCGTGCAATGCAATAGGGTTCACTGAAAAAAACCACAATACATCCCAAACTCAATTTTTGTTTTTTTTTATTTATAAATCGTATAATGGTAACGGTATGTTATTTTATTTAATGCTGTTTGAAATATATTTAAATTTGATGTTTATTTCATTTCGATATCTTGCATACTTTGGTTATTATAAGTGAACCTATTTCAGTGCACGCTAGTTTATTTGAAGCGTAAAAAAATCACTGGTTCTTCCTAGTTGTAGAACAAACTATTATTTCGTTTGCCTTGTATTCGTTTATCAGTCCTTAAGATTCAAATCTCTGTTTTTTTTTTCTGATGCTGCAATCTGATTTTTAGCAAGTTCCTGATATCCGATATCCGGTTCGGTTGAAATTCATAAGAGAATAATGGTGACAGCAAGCTGATCTGATGATGGTGGCAGATGGTGGATAACAGAACCCCACTATTAGGCATGTCGATAAAAAAATTCAATAATCTACATGAAAATTTATTTAATATTAAATATAAAAAATGGCTGATGGGTAGATGCGATTACTCTTTAAATCAATACTTTGATAGAGGGATTTTTTATTATAATTTTTATTAATTAACCAAATTATTGTCATTTTTATTTTACTTACTTCATTGTTTAAATCTGAATTCTTATTCTAATTGTATTGTTTTTATATTAATCATAAAACTCGTGTGAAAATTTGCATGCCTATAGTTATAAGGTAGAACATATTGGACTTTTTCTAGTTTAAAACCTTATTGTATTTACAATGTTCTGGCAAATTAACTTATCTTATGGACGCCAGGAAACTTTTTTTGAGCTCATTTAATTAGCTCATAGACTAATTTCATCATCATCGTTTACCAAAAAATATTATTTTTCATCAAATACGCATTCAATTTTGTAGACTTCCTTTAGTAGTTTTTTTACAGGTATAGAGTAACTTGAAGAAGAAACGACTTTGTTTGAAGGGTATGGCTGCCGGTGAAATTACAGGCACATGTGACTTTTGATCTTTACCTTTCATTTTCTTTCTTTATCATTTTTTTTTGCATTCTTTTTTAGGACAACTAGTGCAATTCAATGCCAAGTAGGGCTTGTCCTAGGTGGGCGTGATCTAAGAGGTATTGTAATGGGCTGGGATTACCGTTTAACAACAGGTAGGCTATATGCTAGTAACGTCAAAATAAATAAAACATATTAATAACAGTAGAAACATGATTAGAATTCTTATTGACGTCGTTTGATATCAAGTTCTGTTAATGTTGACAGTCACAGTTAAACATGACAAAATGCTATACTTAACTGTAGTAATCCACAATAGTGAAGTTTTGTATTTTGTCATGTTTAAATGGCTGTCAATATTTATTTAACTCGATAGTGTCAAAAAGGAATTTTAAAAAAATACGGACTGCAATTTGTAACATACCTATGTATATAGAGTTCATCTAATCTAAAACTGAACGCCCTTCCTTCGCTTTTACTTGGCACTTGACATGAGCTTGACGTTCGAAAATGGTCCTTGATGGTTACGCAATACATAATATTTTATATCGGGGCGTTCTATTTGAGATTAGACGCAGTCTACGAACTTATGGCTTAGGCAGGGGGTATTAGTGTTCAGAACACAAACTGATAAGTAACAGTGACAGTGGGTGTAGCAACAGTATCAAACGTTATCTAATCGCTATAGCGAGTTTGCATATATCAAATATGGGAGTATTCATTTGACTGGATAAAATGTTATGGTAGCTATGAAATTGCTAGTGACTCTATAACGTCTGATACTGGGTTTACCTCACTGATAATCTCACACAGTTCTTTTTGTTATTTATTTTTTCAAATATCCGAATGTAATACTTCGTGGCATTCTTCTGGGGACAACTAATGTCCAGCAGTAGACTTATATCGGCTAATGATGATGATTCAAAGCATAATTATAATGTTTGTGTTTTATGCATTTTACTGCCTTTTAGAAAACTCTTTTTGTTCATATTAGGCGCTCTTAGGATCAAAAACATTAAACCTTACTGGATATCAGGCTGTTCAAAATTTTATTTAAGTAACTCAACCATGTTTCTAGCATAATTAATGATCATCATTAGCAGCTTTTAGACGTCCACTCACTGCTGGACGAGGCCTGCTCCATAGAATACAATTGGGGGAAGCGCCAGCCAAATTGTTTATTCCAAATTAGTTGGAAAATAAAATAAAAACATCCATGAAATTTGTTAGTCCAACTTTATCCAGTCTATATAAAGCCACACTGAGGCATGCGTTACACCTTATTTTTTATTTATCGCTGGAATAATAATCCCAGATAACACCAATCAAGTCCAGCCACGTAACGATCCTAGTAGTTAAGGCTTAAAAAATAAATGTAAAAAATGTTTTCAAAATTAGATTTCTTTCCCGCTTTCCCCACACTCCTTACCCCGCTTATTCCTTTCTGATGGTTTGTATGTGTGAGTTTGTATTTACTTTCGGAGGGGAGAGCTTTTGCGTGTAGGCGTTACTACGAAGTTCTGCCACTCGACGCTAGATGGCACTGTAACTACCAGTTTAAAAATACGTTTATTGTTAAATCTCAAGAGGTTTCCATAATTTAGGAATTAAAACAATATTTAAAAAATTATAAAACTTTTCTTAATTGATATTTTCTTCTTGTTTCCATTGATAGTGCTGCCGCGGATTCGACGGAAAACACCGGAACTAAATGCACGTTGCTCGGAACAAGTTGTTGAAACGACTGCTTAGTCACAAGTCAATAAAAGCTTAACGGCTTCGATTTGAAGACTTTTTGTCTGAGCAGCCTATTGTCGCTTGGGATGTTCTTTCATTGAAAAGATTTGGAAAAAGTTTAACGAAACTTGTACAGAAAATGACGCGTTTTTTTAGGTTTTAGATTTTTTATTGTTTATTAACTTCAATGGTTTAATCTGTAATAATAAGGTTCTGATTAATATTATACTATTATTTAGTGCTAGTTTTGAGGACAGTAAAAAAATTGCCATGATAATTGTTTTTGAAATACCTCTGAGATTAAGAAAAAAAATTACAGAACAAGTAATCTACACTAATGTTATAAAGATAAATGATTTGTATTTTTGTTTGTAATGAATAAACTCAAGATCTACTGGACCAATTTTAAAAATATTTTTCTAGTAGTATTTTTATTGAGAAAAATAAACTTTATTTTGCTAAAAAAAACTCCTAAAGTAACCCAAATGGTCTAAAAAAATACCTTTAAAAGTCCTTACATCGCGTCCACGGCGAAAACTATTGATGAAAGAACAAAAAATTATTTTAAATTTCAATGAATAATGTATAATTATTAATATTTGTTAATTTAAATTTCCACACGAATAGAGCCGCTTGTAAATGTAAATGACTATGGTAACTATGTATAAGCTGATCAAAATGAGCGAAAAGTTCCACTATAATATAAATATATTCGATCAGAAGTTACGTTGTCTACCTTCCTTCTCCATCATCATCAGATCTTATCATCATCATCAGTCTGTACAAGTCCACTGCTGGACATAAGCCTCTTAGGATGCCACGACGAACGGTCTTGAGCCGCCTCCGACTTCCTACGTCGTTTATAACACGTTTGTGCTTAGATTATTGGCTTTTGAAAACAACGCTTATCAAGGGTTAACGCACAGAGCAGTCCCTTAAATTTCCTGTTAGCCTGCCCCGTAAGAGCCAAGTTCAATTAGTTTTTTTTTTGTTTTGACAACCTCTGTGGCGCGGCGGGCGAAGGTTCATCTGCGATGCAGAAGGTTGCGGATTCGATTCCTGCCTCGGGACAAATATTTGTACGATCTGCAGATATTTGTTCAGGGTGTTCTTGGTTATTATTATTTTTTTTTAATAAAAAAATATCTATCTATGTAATGTATTGTATTAAGTATATATATCAGTTATCTAATACCCATAACACAAGCTCTGCTTAGCTTGGGGCTAGATAATGTTGTGTGCAATGTGCAGCATTTATTTATTTAATTAATCAGGTGTTTATGGTGATCCCCCCATTGCACGCTATACATGCTATGGGAAGGCCTCATTCAGCAGTATGTCTACCGTCTAAAAAAGAAGAAGAATAAGATGTTTTTGTGCCATGGTCTGTCCGGCCTAAGAAGACACCCCACCATCTCCTCCCGTGGATATCCTAAAAGCTGACTAAGGAATTACACCAAAGAATGGGCAGAATCCACGTGAGTACTCAACATAAATACTGCGGTCACTTATCCATCTGCGTGTCGAAAACTGTCTACAAAATTAAAGGATCTATTAGTAACTCCAAAGTCTACAGGATGATAACCAAGGGATCTATCAGTAACTCGTTGATTATGGCGATTCCCCCATTGCTTTTAAATAGGGAGGCCTCATCCAGCAGTGAACGTGTAAAGGCTGCGTATGATGATTGATAAATTGTTTAGGCTAGGCAGGACATGCATGACAATAAAGAACCAATGTATCTGTATTCAAGCAAATAAAACTTTCATTTCATTTCATTTAAAATCAGCCGTGTTGAAGACATTCAACTGCCAAGCACCCTGTCCATGTTTTATATAGCATTTTTTTTTCTTTATCGACCATTATCTCAGTATTAAAGCCAGACACACCAGTCTTTTTTTTGCCTGTCCTCAACAAAATAAATAATTATATTCAAAGCTTTTATTTAACTTGCATTGTATGTATGTTTGTCCAGGTGGAATCTTGCAAATGAATTTTAAATCAGTTATCTTAACCGATTGAGCTGATTTTTTTCATATTTGTCAAGTTCAGATGACAATACAATATTATGGTGACGGCGAGCTGATCTGATGATGGAGACAGAAGGTGTACAATGGAAATCCTCGACGATTAGTAGTAGTCTGGCAATGTTTGGGCTCATTTTGTGACCTACCAAATAAAAAAATAAATATCAAAACTAATGCATAATTTGGCAGAGTATCCACGTAACAAACATACAGTAAAATTGAGATCCTCCTTCTTATTTTGAAGTCAGTTAAAAATCAACAATAATTATAACTTGGCAATTCTTTCCTCCGCATCAAATTGTCTGACCTGTCATTATATTTTTTCTTCATCACCGCGTGGTATAATTATGTATTCAATACCAGATATCCACCAGTAAGTTCATCATCCTGTATATTGCAAATTCTCGCTTCAGCAAGTCCTATAGTGAACTTTACTGGTGGTCTATCGTTAAGTTAATAAGGTAATTAAAAATCGAGAAAGAACACATACCTACACTACGACTAATCCTATTATAAATACAAAAGTTTGGATGTTTAGATATTTTTAGATGTTTAGATGTCTAGACAGATGATAGGTGCCGTAGTATGCCTGGCCTAAGAATAGATCCCTCCGTCTCCTCCTCGTGGATGTAGTAAAAAGCTTTACTAAAGAATTACACTAGGGTATGAGCAGCTGCATCCACCTGAGTACTTAACATGAAACTGCGATCACTAATCCACCTGCCATGCGTGGTGATTATGGCAAATACCTCATTGTATTTAATAGAGGAGGCCTCATCCATCAGTGAACGTCAACAGGCTGATGATGATGAGATGTACCCATAGATGTTTGGATGTTTGTATGAAAATCAATCATGCCGTAGTAGCTGAACGGTGTTGGCGATAAGTTCCAAATTCAGAGTTTTCCACATTATATATTTTCCAATTTCTTTGTAAAACATAATCTTATTTGTCTAATCTAAGTGGCTGAACAGATTCCGATGAAATTTGGTACCCAGATAGATTATGACCTTGATTGAGGTATAAGCTACCTGGTAAATTGCGAGTGAAGCCGCGAGCAAACAATAGTTTAAAATAAAAAAACATACCTGACTACCTAACATTGTAACAAGTCTATGTCTGGGAGCAGTCTGCACGCGTCATGACTTTACAACTCATAAATGCAATTGCGTTATAGATAATACTTGCTAATTAAAACAGTTGCTCAGGTGTATTTTTATCTTATGGAACAATAATGCAATTAAAAATTTATTCAATTTTATTTTTCTTTAATTACTTATGAAAAGTAGTGTTGTCTTAATCTGCTGTTCTTCATGTGTTCATAATACTCCAATCATGTCAGGGTCTAATGTTGGGTCGTGAATGACCCCACTGACTACTTTCGGGTCATGACTAGTGGAAGCACCGCTCGGGGCCATATTGGCAACCAACCTTTGCACTTACCACGCCAGCCTCCTTTAAGAGCCTAAGAGAGGCTGGCTGGTGAAGAATTATAAATAATTTAATATGTTCTTTTTTTACTTTTTGGAATGACAGTCTCACAGATTTATAAGTATAGTACTAAAGTAGACCACAGATTAATAAGTATAGTACTAAAGTAGACCACAGATTTATAAGTATAGTAGGTACAAGTAGACAGTCTTGCATAAACCTTTGAAGGAATGGTTGTCTTTTTCTGAAATAAGTCCCGGCTTTAGGTTCGCAACATTTTGGATTATTTAGTGGAGTGATTGATTTCTACGTGTTACTGGTTCATTCCTGGTCACACTGGTCCTGTTCGGTCAAATACCAGATCTATAGGTGACCCTGCAAAGGCTCTTTAGTGAGCGATAGTAAAGGTTCGGTGTGCCTCGCAAAGGCTTCTTGCATATTATCACATGTCTTCCAATTTTTATTTCAGACATACTGGTTTCCTTATGAAGTTTTTCTTCACCGTTTGAGAGCACTGAATATGGTGACAGCCAAACTGCGATCACCAATCCACCTGCCAAGTATGGTGATTATGGCTAATCCTCCCATAGAATACTACGGGGGGAGACCTCGTCCAGCAGTGGACTTCTAATGGCTGATGATGATGATGATGATGTCCTGTGTGATGGTGACGGGCGCATGCAATACCACATAGAGGGAACATGACTAGTAGACTCTCTGAAATGAGTTATTGAACGAGCGAAGCTTCCAACTTGACTCAGCGATCTCTGAGTCAAGTTGGAAGAATCGGCGTTTGTATGTATGTATGTATGTATGTATGTATGTATGTATGTATGTATGTATGTATGTATGTATGTATGTATGTATGTATGTATGGATGTATGTATGTATGTATGTATGTATGTATGTATGTATGTTTGTCCGATGAAAACTTCCAAACCGTTAATCCAATCTTCATGAAATTTGGTATGGGAGTAGATAGTATTAGTACAATTTGTAGGTAAGGTTATGAGCTATATCGGTCAGGGGGTTGCTGAGATATTGGGGTTCAAGAGGGGGTAAAAAAATAAAAGTGAGACAGTCAAAAAGTGGGGTGTCTAATGAAAGCGCTTTGGTTGGTCACATTTCAAAAATGTTTTTAATAAGTATTTAGCCTTAGTAGTTTTCGAGATATTAGGGAAAATAAAAACGTAAAAATCAAAAATTCTAGGGTACTTCCAGCAATCCCACAATGCTGAAATTTGGTATGCTTGTGGTTTTTGTGTCACAACTACAGGGAAAAGTCTGAAATTGAAGAATTTAGAAACTTGTACTCCATGAAACGTTAACCAATATAACATCCATTGTTGACCTCCTATTTCTAGGAATTTGGATGACGTTGGAGTTCTAAAGTTTTGCGACAAAAGGACGTTATCAATTAATTCGTCAGGTACTTGATATAGGTACTAACAGGTATATATGTAGTATTTCGCCCCGTTGCTTAGCCCTATTTAAAGGTTATTTCGATGATGTGTAGGAAATTAGAGTAGTTACTATACTATATATAATTAGATAGATACTATACTGGTAGACCTCGAGGTGAATTCATTCAATTCAAAAATAATAATAGAAAATATAGAAATTACTTAGTTAAGTAGTCGGGCTGATAGAGGTGTTATCGCGAGGTCTCAGTTCGGGGCGAACCACTAGTAGTTGTTGTAATTGAACGAGCGAAGCGAGTTCTCTGAGTCAACTTGGAAGAATCGGCGTTTGTATGTATGTATGTATGTATGTTTGTCCGATGAAAACTTCCTAAACGTTAATCTGATCTTCATGAAGTTTGGTATGGGGGTAAATAGTATTGGTACAATTTGTAGGTAAGGTTTTGAGCTGTATCGGTCGGGGGGTTTATGAAATATTGGGGTCCAAAAGGAGGTAAAAAAAAAAAGTGAGACAGTCAGATCAAGTGGGGTGTCTAATGAAAGCGCTTTGGGTGGATATTTGATAACTGTTTTTAATAAGTATTTATACTAAGTATTTTCTGAGATATTAGGGAAAATAAAAAACTAAAAAATCTAAAATTCTAAGGTACTTCTAGCAATCCCACAGTGCTGAAATTTGGTATGCTTGTGGCTTTTGTGTCACAACTACAGGGAAAAGTCTGAAATTGAAGAATTTAGAGACATGTACCCTATAAAACAAAAGCCAATATAAAATCCGTTGTTGACCTCCCATTTCTACGGATTTGAATGACGTTGGAGTTCTATGATTTCGTCAAAAGGACGTTACCAATTAATTCGTCAGGTACTTGATATACTAACAGGTATGTAGTATGAAGGCCCTTTCAAATGTTCCTATTCAAAGGTTATTTCGATGATGTGTAGGAAATAAGCCCGAGGTGAAAATTTAATATCTCAGTAAATGTTTTTAGAAATCGGTTAAATACAAAATCTCTCTCACGGTAGAGAAACTGACTCGGTAGTTTTAGATTTCTGATGGATCATCCATACAAACATGCTTACATAGCTGTTGAATACATAATAACCCTTTCTTCCCCACCTAAGTAGTCAGGCTGATAAAGGTGTCATCGCGAGATCTCAGTTCGGGGCGAACCACTAGTATTGTAACTAAAGATCTTCATCTTAAAGAGATTCTTCTTATATAAGTTAAGAAGAGTCTTTATTTAGAAGTCTTTATTAATCATCATCATCATCATCAGCCTTAAGACGTCAAGTACTGAACGACCCACTCCATAGAATGCAATGGGGGTATTTGCCATAATAATCACGCTTGGTAGGCGGATTGGTGATCGCAGTATTGGGGTTGAGTACTCAGGTGGATATTGCTGCCTGCTTATCATCTAGTGTAATCCCTTAGTCAGCTTTTACGACATCCACGGGAGGAGATGGAGCAGTACCTATATTATTAGGCCAGATACACCACGTTATCATTCCATTTATCAATAGATATAATATCCATAAACAGATATTGAAATTAAATAAACCAATGGACGACCTTATCGCTAACAGCGATCTGTTTTCTGGTCTTCTTTTCCTGTAAATAATGAGTAAAGCCCTTTTTCTTGTATTTTCTATGATATCCTATGAATTATGCTTATTCATTCATTTTAAAAAAAATTGTGTATCTCATAACAATCCCAGACGTCATGTGTCATATTCGATATTTAAAGTTAATTTTTATTTTCTATGTTGTCCCCAAAATCAGAATTCGTTTATTTACACCATACCTACGTCTGTGATTGGGTCATTTAATTCTGTACTTACCTACAATAAATTAAAAAAAAAACACATATCGTTATGGAAAAAATAGTCTGTGGCAGACAGACAGATATCATAGTGATCCTATAAAGGTTTCGTTGGTACCTTTTGAGATACGGACCCCTAAAAATGCAAATAACTAAATCCCAAATAGTCCCCCTTAAAAGAATTCTTCAAACAAGGAGTAAAACCTTATTAGTTGCAATTTATCCTCCTGTAATCATTTGTCATTGTTTTGACTGCAATACTGTTAAGGACTAATTAAATTATTGTTTTAGGTAATTTAATAAACAATTAACTTATGTTTGATTAAATTATGTGATTTTAATAAAAAAAACTATCTCGTGATGAATATATTTCAAGTACCTACCTACCTACTTGGTTTTATGGAACCTTAAGTACCTACACTACGCGTGGTTCAGAGGATATGCATGGCTGGTTTATTGCTCTGCCTGATATTCAAAGCCCAACATGTAACCATGCATGAAACCTAATGTAATTTCAATGGATATTGTTTGTTTTTTTACTTATCTTTAGATGAGATGAATCAAAGAAAAAGTAACAAACTTGACTAATTACAAGGAAAAGAAGCATACGTCCTGCTATGGGCTTCTTTCGGCTGATGATAATGATGAGGTAACTATTCTTATTAAAATAATCTTTACATAAAAAGTTAATAAAAAGGCTTGAATAACTGCAATGTTTCCTCTTTAGGTGAATCTGTGTGTTTTGAACCGATAGGCACCTACTATCATAATATAGCATCATATAATGATAATTTTGACCAGACGTGGAGTGGACCGGTGGCTTAGTTGGTTAGAGCATTCCCGTATCTTCGGGATGGGTCCTGGGTTAATAAGATCACCACCCGGTCGGTTATTTTTGGGCCATCTATTTATAATAAATTCACGTGATTGTTACGTTTCAATCTGAAAAACGACTCACAAAAAATATATTTTAATTAAAACTTTAATGAGAATTTAACGCTTTGTCATTATTTTTTATTAACTACTTCTTATTTTATTTAAAATAGTTAGTAGAGTATCAA